>OZ020495.1:4662390-4766313 GCA_963971365.1 Lasioglossum villosulum
CGCGATTCTTTTTTTGCCCTTCGCGATTTAATAGCCGAAAGGATCGCGGCATAACCGTTGGTTGTGTAGCAGACTTTTTACAATTTAACCATTAAGCAGTACAATTTATATATTCCGCTTTTTACAAATTCTGTATAAATCTTTTAAGACGCGTCCTGGATATTTTCACTCGCTACATAAATTCGCTTTAGGAGGGTGAGATCAATAACGTAACCAGTTATGGTTAATCGGAAATTTATTTACAAAAAGTAAAATGTAGAACACAAAGAACAGTCAAGACTAGTCATAGAATACAGTTTTAAAAGAGTTCAACGCTCCAATTGTCATATTATAAACAAATTGTAAACAAACATATATATTTACAAGTGCCATACGCACACACATTAGAACGGTTTTAAAGTAGAATATGCACAAGCTCCAATTATATACACAAACCGTAAATTGTAAACGAACATGCACTTACAAATACTATCCGCATAAACATTAGACTGATTTTAAAGTAGAATATGTACACGCTGCGATTATACATACATATGACAAATTAAATTGAAAATAAACACAATATTTACTAATACTATCCGGTTACACATTAGAACGGTTACAAGGTCGAATACGTACAGGTTACGATGACACGTGTAATAGTTAGAATAGGTGTAAATAAATAATTTCCAGTAATGCGTTTCGGCTTCTAATTACCTGGAAATCTAATAAGCGTACCCTTTTCGTTCACTTAAAGGTATCGATACGGCGTTCAGGCTAAAACGAGGAAGAATGCGCATCGTATCGACCGTAAATCGCCTATTACTCAAGTCGAGTGATGGTCGTTGCCGTTATTCGTCTTAACCGATGACTTAAGCGCTCATTGTATCTCCTGCGGTGCAATTATTACCGCGCCTCCCTTAACGAGTATGACTAAACTCGTGACCTAGAGATACGAGACTTGTCCAACTTCAGCAGTCGACGTCTACAAATAATTAGTATTACACAAGATCGGTATCACATCGTTATTGCATAAGGTAATGCACTTGTTCGGGCACTTGTTATCTCGAAAATGCATCGCACTGGTTTGCTGTTCAGTTACTAATCAACACAACTTATTTACATTGAAAGATTGCTCAATTGTTGTAAAAGTTTAGTAACCGAACTAATCACAAGATCGTCAATCACAGTACACACAGTTTAATTGCTAATTACATAACGAAAACTCTCACGTCCTAACTAGACGGTCGCAGTTTCTTCGAGTTTGAATCAACACTAAACTTACTGGACACTAAAAAACAATTAAAATCCTTCGATTATAAAAATGACTAGGCTCTATTCATCTAAATATTCTAGATCTTAGACATTTATAATTGCAAAGATTGTTAATGAAAAATATAATACCGAGAGTTGTAAGTTTCGTGATAACAAGCGTAAAAGATAGAGCTGCAGTAACAGATTAATTTATCTACATAAAACGAAATAACTTAGGTGTTGATAAGACAACATCCAAAAAGTTTGACTGCCATCGTGTCGGAAGTCCAGTAATATAGTAACTTTACGTACAGATGTTCAAAGTCTGTAAATCCTGTTACCCATGCCTATAGTGAGTGTAAAATATTCGTACGCCTTTTGAAGTACAATTTTACAATCATTGGTTTACAGAACGACACCAATATTTTCAAAAAATTATACTCCAAGGTTACATGCAAAATATAAAAACAATGCATTTTACACTCACTGTATATACATGTAATACCTACAGGTCTATAAAATCGGCAGATATTTCCGGAAACTCCAAGGCGAGGTTGTTGCGAACAGTTTCGTCGAAGCTGTAAGCAGCGGTAGAATGTAATTCCGTTCCTTCGCTATTCCAAAAATTTAGATCAGCCAGTAGAGACAGATGTTTGGAATTGTCATGGTCGCCGCATGCATTCAAAACATCTTGTACGTCTCCACTTGCATTTGAAGTATACGAATTATACGCGGCATTACTGATCGGATAATACTGATCATACGAATGTTGCGGATAATCGTATGACGGATGCTGAGGAAACTGAATAGCTACCTGTTCCGTCGATCCTTGAAGATATCCGTGTGTCTGCTCGAAGAAAGTACTTCCTTGAACGGCGCAATTCTGCAATCCAGTCGTCGTCATTGCATAATCCTGGCCGCCATGTGGGTTACAGTTGAGATGTACATTGGAAGGAACGATCGACATAGCACCGCATGGCGACCAAGTTGCAGACGAGGGCGAGGAATGCGTGGTTTCGTTCTTCTTTTCGCTGCACGGAGAAGGCGAGGACTCCTTGCGTGATCTATTCTTCGTGTAACCGTTGCCTTCGAGGTTTGATACTTTCTTGTACTTCATACGTCGGTTCTGGAACCAGATCTTGATTTGACGTTCCGTCAGGCATAAGGCAGTAGCCATTTCGATCCGGCGAGGACGGCATAGATAGCGACCGCGGTGGAACTCCTTCTCCAATTCTACCAGCTGCGCGCTCGTGTATGCTGTCCGGGTTCGTTTGCCAGTTTGCTTCTTTGCGGACGCTGAAATTCGAAAATTCGAAATTAGTACTATATTAAATGTATACAGAGTGCGGCACGTAATTGTTGCCGCGATTTTTCAGGTACTTCCGAGAGTCTGACTAATTTATTCTTTTCAGAGGTCATTGACTCATCGCAGGTTCGTTGATTGACTGCGGATCTTTATGCATTTATGAAGACATTTTCTGGGTGAAATGTAAAACAGTAAAGGATTAGAAAAATTTAAGACCGTAATGTTGTTTTTAATGTAACAAAGACGTTAAGGGATGAAATCAATTTTTATTTTATTCCTGCTACCCAAGATCAATGCAGAACATTTTTATTTTGTATACACATCAGCAGTCTATTGTGTAGACATCGATAGGAGAAAGTTCGGTTTTAGGTAAAAAATTAGTTGACAGGAAGAAAGCCGCATGTCACATAGGGTAAACTGTATACACATTGGTGGCACTGCAGTAGTTATTGGGACTTTTGATTTGAACAACAAATATTAAGAATTCCTGGTATAAAAAATCATTTTATATTGTTTCTTATTTATACTTCAAAGCAATGTTGTTAGTTTTTTGAACAGAGTTACACATACGACTGTTAGCAACGCTGCCACATCCACTAAAACCGACGGATCACCACAGTACAGTTTTAATAGTGTTTTATTAAAGTTTTGGGCACAAGTATATGTACTTTATCGCTTTGTAATAGAATTTTGGTTGATTATAAAATAAATAGCCTGTTTAACCTTCACTCTTACTGTGCCAATGGCTGTTCTAATTGTTTTACGATTTACGTTTTATAGTAAAATATTGACGACCCGCAAAACTTCGATTTTGCTGAAAAATATTTAATAGCTTCTATAACCTTGCCTCTTATAATTTAATAGCTTTAAGTAATAAAGTTTTTTTTTTATTTATTATGCTATGAAACCCCAAGTAATAAAGTTAAGCTCGTTAGAACACTTCAAACGAAGATAGAAAAACTTACCAAGGATTTTCACTCATGGTGCCAATAATTGTATAATTTACCCGAATAATATAATAACCGACTCGAGTTCAGGGGAATTACCCTCTGTCTATAATAGGTTGGGCGACAAATACGTCATCTGCTAATTCTAGTAGAGCAATAGAAAATATCTGAACCAGGCTAGTAAATTCATAATGTTTATCGGGGATATTTAACCTGTTACGGGAACACAGGTCTGTGAAAGGAAGGTATCAATGGTGACCCGACCAAGATACTTGTTTACCTACGAAGAGACCCGCATTCCCGCTGCGCGGCTTTCACGCCCAGCAATAAACCCGTGTTATTGGACTAACCGGGTCCTGCAGTGCATTTATTATCGAAAGCTGACGAGTTCTGGGAACTGCACAAGTAGCAGGTGCAATTATCGAGCGTGTTCCAAAACTGAACAATCGAATCCAATAATCAAATGAACAATGACTCATAAACGAGGAACCGCTGCAGAAGTATTCCGAACCGAAAAAAATATTCTCGATGTTCGCTTCAATATTGTCGGAGGTTCACATTTATGGAAGTATTCATCGTCTAGGAGCGTATTAAATCGTTCCATTTATATCGACAGATATTGATAGACAATTATATTTTCTGTTAATTTTGAAGAAGAACCGTTGACAGCACCGACCATGCAGCACGAATAATTTTCCCAGAATCAGCGGCGGTCAGAATATTAACAATGCCAATGATCTTTTATTGGACACTTAATTTCGGGAAAATCCCGGAATTATTTCCAGCACTTCGATCCTTTGCAATTTCCAAAGAACTTGACCAAACGGATGTTATTTGCAATAATTAGTTGGGTAGAATTTTCGATAATAAACGCGTAATAAATGTGTAATAAAATGCGGAGCACCTGCCTCTGTGCCCGTTATATCCGAAAATATATTTCCTCAATACAGGTATCTTTGCAAACCCAAAATCTTTAGTCGAGGCATAAAATATAAGGTTATAGAGGGATTTGGAACATTTACAGGTTCGTGTCGGAAATGCGATGTACTTTCGACTCAGCCGATTGGAATTCGCTTACGTTACGAAATGCACGTCCCGCTTTTCAAAATTTTTTCACCATTCCGAACAAGATAAGGCGCGTATTGTGACACGAGGATCAAACCGCGTGATTCTCCTGGTATTTTAGGACGTATCGGTGCCCGGAGGGCACGAGAACCGTTTCCAAGTATTCCTTATCGGCGAGAATTGATGCTATCCTCGATTGCCACAGTCTGATCAAAACAGACGAAATGTACGAAACAATCTAACGTGCGGGAATGTTACAAGAGCTTTGCATCTGGACAAAATGCTACATATTACAACAAAAATATTTGAATTCATTGAATCAATTAGTACAAATATTTGCTCTGGATGTAATTTTTGAAAAATTGATTTTCAAGCTTCTTCAGCACCGACATTTATTATCGAAAATTATGTAAATCGATTCTCCTGTTCGTAAAATACAAAACGTGAACCGTGTGGGCAGTTAAAAACGTAGGATTACAAAATTCCCATTCTTTTTGAACACGCCTCGTACAACAAAAATAATTGAATTTATGGAATCAAGAATGAATACGAGCTTCGGATCTAGATGTTTTGGAAAAATTGATTTTGTCGTCTCCTCGGTACTGACATTTAGCGAAACTGATAAATTTCAATTTTCTAGTCGGTAGAATTTCTACAAAATGTGAACCGACGAATTGCCAGAGAACGTAGATTGCGGAATATGAGAAACGAGTAGTTAAAAAGCAGAATGAATGGCAGATTGATCGGACTTCTCGACCAATAAACATGTCAGTACTGACCCGAGGATAGCAGTCCATCATCCGGTGACTCTGTTTTATGTAAACCTATGTAGAGCATCGACGAGCAAGCGGGCCGAGCGCCGTTTTATAATCCCTCGAGACTAAAGTCTCCTAAATGGGCAGCTCGTTAATCAAACTTGATTCAATGATGTCTACGGGAGAACGTCTATTTGCCTAGAATCCGTGACGGCGGAGGGACGTTCTTGTTTAACATTGTCGCGTAATTTTACCTAACCACCGACTAAAAATCCGTGTACGTTTTTCTTCAACGCGATCTATATTCATCTTGCGGAGCGGTGAATTTTTTCGACGGCGTGTTTATAAAGTGGTCACAGATTTATTATTATCCACCGTACAAGCGCACACTGATAACACTTCTAAGTGAAATTATGAACAAAGCTCACTGAATAAGACTGGAGAATTTTCTCCACGTTGGAACTTGTCGAACAATGTGGTTTCAACAAGATACATTGATGATACGGTTTTAATACAAAACTTTGAAACTAGTGTATCAAAATCGTGTAAGGTGGAAATCATCTAGGTCAGAAGAAATGTCGGAAAAACATGAATTTTAATAATATAGGCTTCGATAGAACAGCGACAAAACTTCTAGGAAAAAAATGTTCAATCGATACTTCTAATGATCTTGTTTCATCTAGAGGATCAAAATCAGAAGAAATGTTAAATTTTAATACAGGCTTCGATAGAACATCGACAAAACTTCGGGGAAAATATTCAATCCATTTATCTCATTTCATCTAGAGAATCAAAATCAATATTGGATTCAATTCTTCCATTAAAATCGGAAAAGCATCGATTTCGGATTCAATTCTTCCATTAAAATCGGAAAAGCATCGATTTCGAACCAATCGACTAGAAAAATCAGCGCTTCAAACGAATCAACAAGTACAAGGATATCTACCTTGATTCGTTTCCGGACTCCCGACAGCAGGCATTAGCTTCTGGGCCCCCACAGTAAGATTCTGGGTCTCTACGGTTGGCTGTTGTCTAGCGATAGGATTCTCGTGGATAACCATCCCGTGTTGTTCTCCAGTGGTCCATGTGGTGCCTTCAGTATTCCAGGAGTAATTTCCATTTGCATTCGCCATTGGATTGTAATGGTAGTTGACGTATTCCTGGTTCCAACTTGACGAGGAAGCGCAAGAATCCCCGCTGATCAGAGACGACGAATAGACAGTGTCCAACGTAGACTTCACCGTTTGCTGAGGCTCAGAGTACTGAGATAATTCGACGAAAGCCATGTTTGCACAAAATTACTTCTTCGGGTTGCTCTGGACAAGTAATACTGCCAGGACGATTGCTGCCCAATTTATAGATATTGGTACGGTCCGTCGCGACCAATAGGCGCGGGACCGGGCCGCCCAGGGCTTTTGTTTTCCCGGATTATTCCACCGCTGCGTACCTAGGCAGGCCCCATTTTCGGGCCAGGCCACACGAAAAGTGGGAATATTGGTTCCGGCGCCGTTTAGCCTTAGCCGTATCGACTCCGGTAAATGATGTACCTGACTTCTGATTGGCGAAGAAGTCACTTTGTTCGATGGAAACTCGATAACCATCCCTTCCACTTCGACTTGTTTCGTCTTGGGCGTACCTATTTTTGCCCCCAGGATATTTTCGAGTTAAGGAGGTTGACTCGATAGTGCATAGATGGGGTTTTCCAATAGTCAAAAGCGATAGATAAGAGATCAATCTAATCCGCGTCGACCTAAAAAATACTATTTCTACGATATTTTAATTTTTAATTTTCTACGATATTTTATTTAAACGATATTGTGAATAATGGTACAGCAATTTGTAGTGGTGACTCTCTGAGCCACCCCTCGACTGCTAAGGACTAACTTTCAGGAGAAGTTGTTCGGAGCTGAAACTTATATGAGAAATATACATTGTTTATTAAGTACTGCTCCTAAAACAACCGTATTTCTTTCAAACGATTTATTTTCTGAGCGGATAGTCTAGTTTAGCCTTGTTCTAGTCACAACACACTGATCGCTGTCGGTTAGCCGATCCGAATTTACCGATAACGGTGAACTCCTGAAAGCGACCGAAGGACAGGTGGAATGGAACCCCTTCCCTCACCCCTTTCACGGATTATAGACCCATGGTTAGTTGGCATCGATATAATACGCTAAATAGTGCTATTCCTAACAACTGTTACTTACCTCCGTCAGACTGGAGCCAGGCACGACCCGGCTTTTGTTCTCGCTTTTATGAATGTTGCCGTCCATTGAAACGCATCGACGTAATCTGATGGAAAACGCTAGGCAACAGGCACTTTCTCCAACAAGCCATTTCATAGCACCTTTTTCCAAGTACAGAACTGTCGTATAGAACTCGGGGAGTACATCGCTTTTAGTCATCATAATTACTTCGCTACCCACGTTTTTCGTTTTAAAGCTTACAAGTATTTCCAGGAAAAATTATACTTTTTAGTCCGTTTTTAAAATGTGGTATGTTAAAAATGTTTTATTTAAATAATTATTTATAACAAAAGTAGATGCTGGAATAAGATAATAGAATAGCGTTGGACATCGTCGGCGCAGTGTACTCATTGAGTGAATAGTTCGGCGACCACCCTCGGACTCGTTTCGAGGCGGCCAGGAAATCCCACCTTTAGATCGGCGAATCATTGGATCGGTTCGTTTTCCGCAGGTCCAGGGACGCGAAACCGAGAAATTGATCAGCGTCATTTTGTCCGACCATTCCTGAATGCTCCCGGACTCTTCCCCTTTCCTTCAACCCCGTTAGATCCTATATTCCCTTTTTCTCGACTCCACCCCCTCCAGGTTGCTCTATTTTCTCCTTTCTTCTCAGTTTTCCCTTCTCACGGAATCAGCCATTCTCCGTCCGCGCCGAGAGCTGTCTGCAGGTCCGCGTTTTCCACCCCCTCACCATCGGGGTTTCAACCCCCAAACCACATCCACCCCCGTGGATGCCACCTCCTGCTCCTCGAGCGTTCTCTTTTTCAACGTTGGATCGTGCTGTAGACAAAGATCCGTTCGAACGAAAAAGGAATGCCGCGTGTGAGCCGCGCGGAGGTGGCACAAAGGAAAAAAGGCATCCTCCCCGTTGCTTCTTTCGCTAATTCCCTTCTTACCGACTGGTTTTTCCGCACGCGAATATCCCCAGCACTGCTCTCCACGGAAATCCGTGCTACCGGATCTTTCGACTCGATTTTCGAACTGTTCGAAGGGCTGAAATTGCTGTACGAGTATTTTGGTTTTCCACCAACTCCGTAGGGAGTTGCAGACAGTTGTAAATCTGTTCAGTTTACTGCAATGGAAGTCCACAGACTGTGTTCGTTAGTTTTCGAGAAAAGGGGTGGATTTTAAAATGGTTAACGAAAAAATGAACCTTCCTATCGAATAGACTGCATTCTTATTGGATGGTACCGAGTACGCTAACCGCTGCTAGGCCTCCAGTATTATGTTATCACCTCAATTCCGATGATCCCCAGTGCCGATTCGCGGCTCGAGCAAATTACAATCCCAATTGCGGCGACCTCGGCTCCCACGAAACACGGTATTTCGCAGAACTACGAGCTGGTGCAGGTTCCTGGAAATTTTGCGAGAAGGAGAGGGAGAACAGGAAAAGCCAGGAAAAGGGGGCGAAGGGATCGGCTAGAATATGGGGGGAGATAGCACGGGAAGGCGAGCATAGGTATAGAGAGAAAGGCCGTGTAAGGCGGCTGAGGTGCAGGGTGAAGGAGGACAGGAAGGGGGACGATGGTAGCCTGATGACAGAGAGAGAGAGAGAGGAGAAGAGGGTTGGTCGCTTGAAGGGAGGGTAAACCTTTCCCGACCCTTAGCAACGCTCTCGCGACGCGCTATCCTGTGGATAACATCAGCGGCTTCAGGCCAGGAAATGAAAATCGCGCCGACACTGTTTAATTTAGATAAAAGCATATGTTACACGGCGACTAGTGCCACGGAGGGAAAGGGGGTTGAAGAAGCGGGGGTTGCCACGTTCCAAGACTTCCCTCCGAAGGAATTCTTTTGACGCAACCTCGAGGGCTGGTGCTGATTCGCGGTTTTCTATTACCGCGTCTCGCGCAGAACGTTTTATGGCCGCTGCTTTATGGCAGCGAGATGCGTTTAGATAAAAATATGTCTCCGCTCCTCTCACTCTCGTTCCTGACTCTCAACCTGTGAATCTCGAACGGTAGATCAGACATTTATTCTCTTTGTTAATATGTTTAATTGTGTAATCCGAATGTGTTCACTGTTTTAAATTACATCTACTCATTTTTGTCGTAAATGCATCGAATCCGCTGTCTAGCCATACTGCGACGATATTGTGAAGAGGTGACCAGAAATGACTTTCCCAAATTTTTAAAAACGAATGTTTGCGTTAATGAATCTGAATTGTTCAATTCTTATAGCATTTAATAAATCACTTTCAATTCGAAGAATTTTCTCAATTGATATATCAAAGCGATGACCTCAAGTTCACGAGATGCTTCTTCGAATCGACGCGCAAACTGAGCTTCCACGAACGAGTGCAATCGACCAAAGACAACTAACTGTGCGTCACCCGTTTTAAATGTCGACTGCATTCGATTCGAGGTATCCAGGTAAATATCGAGGGATCGGATCTCGTAAATCGGCGATGTGGCAATCGCAGGAGAATCGACACGAAGGATTTTCCATACTAATCTGCACGGGGGAGGGAAGTTAAAACGCCATAAATTACCGGGAGGTCTGCGACGACTGCTCGCAGACAAGTGCGATCCTTCGAAGGATTAGACTGGCGGTTGATAAGGCGTTTACGTCCTCGTTGGTCTTACGTGGAACGAGGTTTACGTCCTCGTGAAAGCGGCTTGACTCTTCACGACGACGGCTGATCCGCAACGAATCGATGCAAACGAATGGAAAACTTCTCGGCATGGATTAACCGCCATTGCGTAAAAGCCGATTACGCCGCCTAATACCTTCGGCTCGCTCTTGTTCTCTTTATACGTACCGTGAAACGATCTACCTTCGATTTCTGTACGAAATAATCCTCTGCAGCAAGTGCAGGTTTCGTATTGGGAACGCCGACAAAATTAGTTCGTTCGTGAATCATTGAATTCACTGAATCGTAATGCACCCAAAATGTGAATCGTCTAAATTACATTTCCGTTCTGACTGCGAACCGAAAAATATTTATAGAAATATTGTACACGAGATAAAAGAAAAAGGAATTCAGGCTAACTATGCCGCGTATGTTGCATGTTCCACTTTCTTAATGCTCGCCGATAAGCGAGAGGTAAAACGCCTCGGGGAAAATCAGTCCCTATGTTATCGGAGTTTGTTTCCATTAATGATTATGCAGAAATACTTTTAGTAACAACTATCTCCAAAGAATTAATTCTTCTTATCATACTAAACAGTATGTATATTTGATACACTTTCAGACTTCTTCAACTATTAACCCCTTGCCGTATAATTTCTTTAAAGTCACAGTGACTAAAACGTTTTGTCCCGAAAAAAGTCGTAGAAGAACGAAGAAAATATATATTTTTTGTATGGATACGTTGATTTTAATTCTAGAAAGAAAGGCGTAACATTCATATTTGTTAGAATTTCAAAACGGTACACCGTTGTCGCTAAATATGGCCGTATGTTTGCAGATATTCAATAAATCATTTTGTTCAACGATTCCATCGGCTGGGAAACGATAAAATTTTCATCGGCAGAAATATGGAATTAATTTCGGGTCTCTCGTTACTCGTCATCCAGTGAGAAGGGTCTCCGCTTGTGCCTCCGTGTTTCCCAATGGCGGCGAATTTTCCCGGTGCCCGGATTTCGAGATCGACGAGCCGTACCTCTGCTTTTGTATAATGTAATCTAGAAGTTTGACAGGGTCTGACGGCGGATTGCCTTCGGCAACGGCGACGGGAGAGTCAGGCCACTCGGCGAGAGAGAAGGAAACAGGGAAACGGTATACGAAGAATACTTCGAGGGGCGACGGGACGGCGGGGGGTAGACACCCCTGGATCAGGGGATTATTTCGAGTATAGAAAAGTAATTACGACTAAATTATGCTAAAATCGCTAAACGCTTCCTCTGTTACTCTATTCCAAATTTGCGGTAACATATTGTTCAGAAGATTCGGCCTTCAAAGAATAATTTATTTGATTATTCATTTAAATACGTGAACTGAAAGTTTGATTGAAATGTGCGCTCGCGAAGAAAAAAATTTGTATAGTGTCAGTGATGCATTATACGTTTGCATTAAAACCCGTAGTCGAGATATGGTACATTATGATCGATAAAGTCCACAAAAATATTTACTACTCTCCAAAAAATTAGTAAAAGAGTAAAACTACTCTTTAACGAGTCCGACTCGTGATTTTCTTTTCTCTTCTACGACACTATTGCGGATGAAGACGTTTTAAATTCTTTTAATTTTTCTGCTGTTTTAAAATGCACCAGCTCAATGCAAATTGTAAATTTCAGCCCCGGAAGGGCTGAAGAAAATAAGGGAAGTTCTTTGTAGTCAGTCAGATCAAAATATCGAATAGAACGAAAAGGTACCAAGACCGAATAGAACGAAGCAGAACCGGCTCTGTCCGGAGGGTTCGTTGTCGATCATTTCGCAAAGCGAGGACTCGCAGTTCGAGGCAAGAAGCAGCCGCGGATATGACGTGTTTTTATCGGCGGAACCGCGGCGAGGATCGAAGCCTAGGTCGCCCGTCAACTTCGAGCCGGATACGGAGATCCCAGCAAGCAGATAGAAAAGGCATCCCACTTTTATACTCTGGAGGTTAAAGTTTAGGAAGTTATTTTGACTTTCTGGGGTGAAGCTATCCTTACCCCCGCCCCGCCACCTACAGTTCGGTTGACGTCTCGTGTCATAGTCACCCCCTGCGTCGATTTTCTCCCTTTTTCATCTATCTATGCCCTCCTTTACCCCTAAATTCTAACCATTTAGATCAACCTGTCTTTTTGCAAGAAACTCTCTCGCATTTGTTTATTAATCTCGAGTCGACTGGAATCAGGAGCGTATTTTACCTCTTTTAACGTGACACATGGCTGACGAAATCGTTTCTAATTTTTCTTTCAAGATTTCATTAAACCTCGTGGATTTATGACAAACACGAGCAGTTGCAATTTCACTTGTGAGTGAAAGAATTGAATATCACCATCTATACTACTTTAGATCTAGAGAAATTGTTAAAGCGAGGAAGCTCATTAGAGGCTCCTGTATCTTATCACAAATACAGAACATTTTTATTTTGCATAAAGATCCGCAGTCTACCGTATGATTAACGAATGCCAACTAGCAACCGCTCCGCTAAAAGGGTACGAAGTATCATGAACAAAGTATCTGAAGCTAAATGCAAGTACCGGACGAAGTGCACTAAACTGAATTTCATTAGTGACTGCGGAGGTTTCAAGCGTTGATATCCATCGGCAGATAATAGTCCTTCCTAATGTACTAATTCCCTTTTCCTGTGACAAGCAATGACGTGGTCCCTTCCACGCTAATTACTGTAGAATTTGCAATGAATCAGGACAAGTGACTCCTCCAAACAAACCATAAAACCAAGCCTTTGCGGTTCCGAGTCGAGTCAGGCTCGACGGTAACTTTTCTACCGGTAGTTCCTTAATTAATCGATTCCCATTATATTCATCATTGATTACTAAGAACAAATGGAAGCAATTCCATCTCTACAAGAAAAACGAAATCACTTTCCGAACGACCTAATACTAATCGAATTGCATAATTTTATACGAAGTTCACTGTTGAAAAGGTCGCATACTGTAAAATAAGCTGTCCAGTTCGTATTAGACGCAAAATGGCGTCGTAAGTGATAGTTGGCTGCGTCTCACGATGGTCGGCGTGTTAATACTCCATTTCTATTCGCGAGGTTTCTTTTCTTCGTGTTCTAAGAAACGTGTACACGGATCCGGTGCATTTTGCGTCCGCGTCGTTTCTCTTTTTGCGGCCGCGGAATTTCGCCGTCCGTTCGCGTCCGCGGCAACCATTTTTCTTTTCCCGCCTCTCGTCTCCTTCTTGTCCCGTGTCTCAGCGACCGGTAAAAAACTTGGCAATTTTATAACGGAAGTTGGCTGAATACAAAATCAGTGGGCTGTCGCTCTTCACGGCCAACTTGTATCGTATTTTAATGGAACTGACTCTCGGTGACGACGCGTCCCCCGATTCTTCCGCGTAAATTCTTCGACTAGTCGCCTCGGACGATTCGAGTCCGTAATGATAAATTACCACGCCAGGAACGATCCTCTTTTCCATTAAAACGCTCTACTAGATCAATTCCGCCCAATGATTCGTTGGTACTCGTTTTTCGTAGATCCTACGGTTTCCGTTCTGCTAGATCAAAGCTTAACTGCACCAATCATTGATTCTCGTAAACGTTGCTTCATCTAATTTCGCGTAAAGGGAATCTCTTTCTTGGATCCATTCGCACAATGAAAAAAAATGTATTGGTTTAAAATTAATATACCGGGGTTATGATGGACATGGCGAATATTTTTATGCCACGTCGACGCAATTCTTTGCATCCTCCAGCCACAGAAAAAATTAATTCGATATCAAAAGAATTCGTGTTTTCATGAAAGCTCGAGCTCATGGCAGAAAAAGCGTTTTCAATTCGTCGTTCCCAAACTTTTTTGAGGAACCCACGACTCCCGAACATTATATCATTAACTACCCCTTTGCAATCCCGGGATTAACCGCTTAACTCCCATGGTTTTACAGCGAGCGAGCATTTTTTGCTTGAATAAGCTCCGGTTGGCTTCTGAAGAGAAGCCGAAACGTAAGTTACCGTTTCGATTGGCGTCACAGCGGCGCGCGTCGACAGGCTAATGGCCAATAGAATCTCGACCGGTCGCAGGACAATAATAAGTATTGCTGAATAGGGTAATAAACGTACCGACTTTCGTCCGAGCCTCGAGACCCAAGGAAAACGTTTAGACAAAAACCGCGTCATGGTGTTAGACTGCTTAGATTTCTTCACCCTGCTTAAGGTGGCGCCGCATTGTTTGGTCGACGTTGTGCTAAATTCTGTGAATGACCCTGGAAGAGGCTGCCTGCCGTTTCGGCTGAGGGCATAAGCAGTAAATTATGAAAACTTCCAACGCGGCAGTCAACCCCCGCCTTAATAAAATGCTTGGCTGGCGCCGGCTGATTGCGTTTTTTTTCATTAAGCTTTTCCAAATCCTGCGCCGCGTACAACAAAAATTTACATCTCTGTACGACTTTATGAAAAATAAACATTGTTCGAATCGAACACCATGAACAGGAGCCAAAAAGAAATTTCTTTCTTCCGTTAACAATCACATTTGTGCACATACAATCAGTTCCCGTATAACGCGACCACAAAATTGTTTAAGAGTACTATACATTCTGTATACATACAAATATGTATTTCTTGTGTCGGTAAGTGTACAGTTTTTTTACAGTTTTTTAAATATGCGGTTCTTTTAAAACAGATACTTGATCGCGTTACACGTAAAGTGACTGTACTATCTCTAAACATGAGGAGACATATTTCATATAAGCTGCTCTAAAAAAGCGAATTCCTTTCAGGCTAACTACAGTTTGCTAAAATCTTTCGGAACCGAAAACCGTCACGTCCCGCATCAACTAGCCAATTACCTAACACAACAGAGTGACCGCAACCGCTAAAATTTACAGGGGCCGCGCCGCGGGCAGCGATAGCGCGAATTATTCCGTCAAGCGTTGTCGTCGTATTTCACGCGGACGTATCACAGTCACCTGGCGGCCGTGTTCCGGCCCAGTTGAAATCCCTTATCAAGCTTTATTATAGGTTACACTATACAAACATCGGTGTCCGATGGGCAGAGCATGGCCAGAACATAGCAGAGTCAGAGTCTCTAGCGTTCGCTCCGCGGAGCCGAAAGCGCCGGAGCGCGGGGGTGGCTGCTTGCGCAAGGGATGATATATTATCGGGCGCTGTTTGCACTTTGACAACATCGCGGGGCATAAAAACGCTGACTCATTTAAAGCGGCCCCCGGGATTGCGCGGGATCCTCCGGAGCACACCCGCGTGCCGTTCCAACCCCCTCAAACCCTCCCAAACCACCCCTTTTGCGTCCTCTCCTCTGTCCGCACCCTCAACCTTCCTTCTTCCTCTTTCTCCTCCAGCTTTGTCCACCGTCCCACCCACCACCCACGATTCTCCGGTTTCATCCACCACCCCCTCTCCGACTCAACCCTCTGAATCTCACCTCAACCCCCTTTTCTCCATCCTTTCCTCAGCCATCCCCGCGCCATAGGCCCAGCATCTCGTGACTCTCTTTTCTTCCGCGCCAACGACCACCGGACTCATCCTACTCCTTTTCTCGCTTTCTCACACCCCCAAACCACCCCAGTGTACCAGCGTTTTCCGCGTTCTCTGGGTTACCCACAAACTGCCTGCCAACGCTTCCCACGGCCTTCTCCTTCTTCTTCTCCACCAGCCTTTCTTTTCTCACCCTTTCTCGGAGAACGAACCACCCCCGCAACCCTGGCCGGCTAACGGTCGCTTATAATTGCGATTCTTCGTATAATTTTTATTAAGGCTAATTAATTGCAATGGCTTGTATAATTCAGTTTAGGAAGTGTTTCCTCGCGCGGCTCTTCGCCATTGGCCCGGAAAATCACGACGGGGTTGGAATCCTCGGAAAAGATTGCTGTTCTCTTAAGAGGTGTCTGAAATTTTTTGTACCGGAGTGAGAGTACAGTGTGCGGACTTCACGATTCTAATAGTTGTATTAATGAAAATTCCCCTCCTTTTTCAAATTGTTTTCTTTCCAATTTTTCATTTTGCGATCAATTAATTGATATAACAGTAAGTTATACTGTTAGAAAAATGACCTCTTTCGAAGGTCGTCTGAAGGTCGATATACTATCACGTACTATCACAACGAATGAACTTGGTATATTTATTTATATAAAGTGCGGTTTATTTTAGTACATATACATACATATACATACAACATTTACGTCGATACAAAAACTTGTGTACTGACTCTTCTCGTATTCACCATGGAAAAGCAATTGAAAATGGCGACAGGGAACGCGTCAAAGTTGCAAATGGACCCGAACCGATGGTTTGACAGCAAGATTCATGGCCAGCCCATTACAGGTTGTTTCAATGGTGCTCGCACTGCAATTTCTCCACGGATTAGGAATCTTGGGCGAAAGTTCTGCTCGTAAGAAGGAAGACAGAGAGAGAGAGCAAGAGTGTGTGTGAGAGGAAGCGAGATAGAGAGAGAAAGAGAGAAGGAAGACGAAGAGGCGAAATGTGGGTCGCAAAGCTCCCTCGAGTAGATTCAGCGGGGTATTCAATGGGGTAAATGGGGTATTGCATATTAAATACGCTGATAGGGGGATGAAACGAAAGAAGGAAGAGTAGGGGGTAGACAGAATGGCTCTGGGATGCCGGAGAGGAACGGTGTGGAGCAATGTGTGTAAGCTTGATGCGGTTATTGATTACAGGCCACTGTCATTGACGGCCCGTCATATGGAAACGGTGACCGTTTTTCGTTACGCACACAGGAATATGCTCCTGGTACGCGCGGCCACCGTATTCAGTCACGAATAGCCATCAATTTCTACTCCCGGCCGTGTTCGATTTGCTATTTTCTTTTCCCCGCATTTTTTTTGCTACTATTTTCCGAACGGCTCTGCCTGTAAATACTTCTTTTTTTTGCATCGATCGCACTGAGGGGAATATGTAAATAGATTCGCACCGGAGCCATTTTGTCGAAATTCGGGAATATTGCATCGAAGATCAATCTGCGAATCGTTTCATCGATATACCTCGTTGCAGAATATTTTTATCGAATTTTATAGAATCGTGCTTCCCATTTTTTTATTATTTCTCGCTTCACTATTTCACGACGGTCTAAATCTTCTTTCGAACTTGATGGATCGGTGCAACGTCTTCTACATATGATACATTAATTTTATAATCCACTTATACAGTGGCTTCAACATAATTGTAGTAAATATGTATTGAAATTCATCAAAGTAAACTTGTCGGAACGTTAGTTCATCTCAACATGTAACAACTGTTTCAACAACATACTTCAAGGGCAACGCGATCGGAGGCGGGTCCGCTTCGTGAAAATTTACCTTTCTCGAGTTTCTATTATTAACAATCCAGAGTAATATGTAATCATCGTGCATTTATATTTTTTATATTAAAACCAAGCCAGACCTAAATCAAACTTAAGAATTAGGAAAGACCTAGTTCCCGGTGCGGGGTGGAAGCTGTGTCAGAAAGTTTGTTCGGATTCGCGGAATAGAAAGAGGGGAAACGGGGTAAGCACGCGTGAAATGGTGGAGAGTATCGCGAAGTAACAGTTAGCCTGAACACTGTCGACAGACAGAAGGCCATAGAGGAGCGGACAGGGCCAGAAGTAGAACCAGAGTCCCGAGGACGTGTGTCCCCAAAAGCCATGGAGCTCAGCGTTGAGTGATGGCCGCTCAGTCGACCTCGTAACCGGCGCCATACATCATTCAAGATGGCTGGCTTCTCACGCGGCTCGGGGAGAGACAAGGGTGACAACCCTCCCGTCTCTGCTTGCTACTTTTGACTGGCTACGTCTACGCCTTCGCTGATAATCGTGTTACGGAGATATCAATCTTGGAGAGACGCCTCTCTCCGTTGTAAACTGCATTAACGCTAAGAATGTGCACCGACAACCCCGAAATTCACCTCGTCTCTTTTTTTCTGACTTTTTCACCTCCGTTCGCAAATATTTTCCTGTGCTACCCTCTGTCTTTAGTGTAAACAGGGGCTTAAATGCTCGAACACAACGTCTTTCTTTTTCTTTGGTAAACAGGAGACAGGAAGACATTTATTTTTATTCTATAATCCGCAGCGTTCCTTCAATACAAATTCAAAGATACAGACCATTATTCTATCGCATAATGAAAATAATTGCTATAACTAAGCATGAACAAATTTTTATATGCTAAATTGTGGACTTTTAAAGTCTATAATGCACTCTTCAGAAATTTTATTTTTACTTACCCTATGTGAAAAATATTAACTAACATTACTAATTTATTAATTTACTCGTTTTCATTGAATAAAACAACTACTTCAATGCAAAATAAATATTTGCCCGTGTAATCGACACCTTTCATTATGCTTGAAACACTAAATTTAAAGTTTTGAGACTGTAAGTATCATATGCGAGTAATTAAATGTTAATATAAATTTAAAACGACGATTAGGGGTGACTAATGTTTCATAGCTGCCATCTACCAGTGTCAGCCTCTCACTAACAGTCTCCCCACCGAATATTATCTTCCCCAGGATCCTGCCTTACCAGCGTCAGGTTAGATTGTAAGGAAAATTTCGCTTTTCCCCTAGATTTCCTCGTTGTCCTTACCCAAGCCGATAAAGCGAACAATTCTTGATAAAATTTTGCCGTTTCTGATTCTTCCAATCATCGCGGAAAACGTGAACGTCTCTCGAGGACTTGCATTAGGTCGCTTATAAAACCCTTTTTGAAAGGCAAGGAAGAATGACAGCGACGGACGGTATACAACGCACGAAAATTTAATTAAAGTTCCGTGGGGGTGTCGTCTCGTCCGTTCGAGGGTGAGAAGCACGACGTTATTAATATAATTCCGGTTCTAGCGTTCATATTTTCGTCCTGTCCAAAGGACACATCTTACGTTTCATTTCAGTTTGCCTTTCCCACCGTCGAATCGCGAATATTCACGCGCATTTGTCCGGGAGATAAAAATTCCTTGTTGTATTCGGAGTTCCCAGGGTTTTCGACACATTTTCGCGAGACTTCCATATATTTTCTATTGTACACAACCGAGAATTCTTTAACAAACTAAAAAAAAGGGGAATCGTACGATTTACCCTCTGCAATCTTACATGAAGTCAGATTCAATTTATGCAGCAACAATTACTAGTTTTAACAATTCAAATTACGTCAACTGTCAGACACAAGCAGAAAATTTTCCTCCCTAGTTTGGACCGCAAAGGGTTAAACGATTTGAATATTCGTGGAAGGATCGACGCCCCCGAGAATGATTTATTTCGCCCGGTAATTTTTCTTGTTCTTATTGGGGATTTCTAGGATAAATGGTTATGTTTTTCTAAAGACAATAACGCTCCTCTATCTATCACTCGTACGGACGATATTGGCGTATCCATCGGATGTAATATTGAAATTGTATTCTTTCGTAATATGAGAGTTATTTATGAAACGTAGCAGGCAATATAGTAGCACGGCCGGGGGATGACGGCGAAATCTGACGGCGCGGCGTCGCGATATGATACGATGTGATGTGAAGAGGATCGAGCCTCCTTGAAATGCAGACAGTGCGCGTCAGCCTTCATCCAGCGCCACAATATTCCCGAAATTCGAAGCTAACCGTACTGGAAAATTTTCTTTAGAGGACCAAACGAACTCGGCTCACAATAAAATCAAATCACGTTGCTACCCTTGTACAAATTGATCTTCAACACCGAGTTAAATAAAAATTGCATCACATTTCAATTTCGTCATCACAAGATTTACTAAATTCAGAGTCAACCGGCACAATCATATATATCTTGTTACTAGTATAATATATAATACACAATATTCACTTTTAAATATTCACCTCAACAAAAACAAATTTTGCAGCGTTCGATAAGTCGTATCAATCTCGAATTCATCATCGGCAACCGGTAGGATTAATTTATTTCGTCATTGCAGGATGAAAACCGCACACACGGTCGGCGCACGACTTTTTTTTTGTTCGTCAATTTGGGAGGAGTTTTCTGAAAACACGGTAGCAACGTGTAACGTGTACGGTTAGAGCTGAACGAAGCGACAGCTGTTCACCGGTTGGCTGCGCTATTCGATTGTCTCGCTCTTGATGATTGATGATCGTTCGGGGTAGCTGCTGCTGCCGTTGCCGCCGCCTTGACACCGCGTCTGTCTTTTCCCTCATTTCCCGCCGGGTTTTTTTCGTTTCCTCGGTGATTCCAGTGCAACGCAGCCGGTCGATATACGAGTCCGGAATACCGAGCTTCCTTTGGAATTTCGCTCGGCACACGATTTTACAACATGGACTGGAAGCGAGAATGGGAGAGAGAGAGGGTGAGAAACGTTCGCCGGAAACCATAATCGCACCCACGTCGCTGTTTAAACCCCTGTTCATTCCGAATTCGGAAATTATTCGGTTGGAAAATTTCAATTTGGACAGTGCGGCTGCTGGTTCGGTCGGATTCGGTCATTGCTAGATACCTTTTCCTAATTTTCATTTCTGGATAAAAAATACAAAACACAGCTTTTCGTATTTTCTCTGCAATTCCGACAACTTGCAAATGTTTAGAAAATCAATTATTCTAACTTCTCTAAAAAGTTAAAATTGTAATAGTGGTAATCACTGTATATTCGGAATTATTTTTTCAAGTTCTTCCTCCATCATCAAGTAGCACCCCGAAGTACATCAGCACCCCCACCACTGGACAATTTCTCTTTCGCTTTTCACCCGCGGTTTCCCTATCGGCCCACGCGTTCTTAGGCCAACGAGATTTTATTAAACCGCGGTCGGAACGCGTTCCGCGCCCGGTGCCGCGGTTATTACATGCAAAGTGAAAAAGTTGCCCATCGGGTTGACCATTATTACACTCTATCTCGCGTGTTCGTAGCCCTCGTGATCGTTCCTCTTGCCTCTCGCACCCCCTGACCTGTTCTTAGACACCGCGGATAGCCGGACGTCGCCTTGTTACAAATTAAGTTACATAAATTCACGCCCCTGCCCCTGCATTATGCATCGCGACCGCGACTGCAGCTGATTCCTTCGGGCTAATTCCCTCGTGGCAGGTAGAAGCGGGTCTCTTTCACCGTTTCTTTTGTCTTCCACAACCTTCTCGGACCTGGATTCGATGAGGACTGGGTGTAATTCATGACGGGAATCGCGTTTTTTGCCGATTCGAACCCGAACACGCAGCGGACGTATCATCTTCAATTTCACCGTGGAATATTAGAATTGTTCGGAACCGCAACGATTTTATACGTGCGCCTGGTCATTTGTTACTAGATCGTGATCTGCTTCTGATGAGTTTGGACGGTTCATTTTCGAGTAAACGAGCTGTGTTCCGTATTTTACGAAGGAAAAAACTGTTCTCTCGAGAAATTCAAATTAAATGCGTCACTCCGTCATCCCCACTCCGGAGATGATATATAAAAGTAAAACAACAGAAAGTCCAGCCACTAGAACCATCCCAAAAAATTGAATAAATCGAATCAACGTACCCTAGGTCACCGCATCGCCCCTTAGTCCAACACACCCTGAAGAGTCACCAAAACCGGCCCAAAAATCGTTCGGCGAGTAGCACCGGGCCCGAACGTACGCGTTCACATCGTAAAGTATCATGTTTATCTGCGACCCAGCGGTCGGATCTTACGCGTATCGCGCAAATAGGCCAACTGAAAACGCATTGACACGGTAGAAGTCACCGGGTGCCTCCTGGGGGGAGTAGGAGAGAAGAAGAGAACGAGCCTGATGCTGAATGGCGCCCTACCTGGTCCCCGAGGTCATAAATCATTTCCCCGTGGTACTACCCCTCGGCGTTCCTCCGCAGCATAATCCCGGCGATCGGCTACCAGCCAACATCACCTGGAACTTCTCCTGGTCTGGTTCCTCGAAAACGCGATTCCGATTCCGAGTGCATACGTATAATCGGTTGCACAAACGCGCGCGCTGGTGCAGTGGTGCATTGTTGGACGATTCCTGGTTGACTTCCTGGTAATCGTATTCGCGGCCAACCCCTCGGCTCTGGCCTAATTTTTCAAGTGTATTTACCTCGTGGCTTAAATTTCTTTCCAAAATGGACTGGACAAGTGAGTTTCCAATTTTTTACTTCTTGTATGAATTTCTAAGAAGTTAATAGCAAAGATGTGGACGGAGGAGTGGAATTAGAGGCTAATCAACTGTTCGGTGTGATCGAGGGTTTGTAGCGTTCGTGGGTATATGTAGATTCGGTTTATCGATCTTGAAGAGATTGGAAGGAAGACGTATATCATTCGTACACGGCCAGGTGGCCTTGATTGACCAATCGATTGCAAGTCGACTGCAGGCGAGGGTGACTTCATCGTATCTGTAAAGTCACACGTCTGATATGTGAGACTGTGTCATTCGTTCTTCAGTTCAGTAATACTGGTTTTGTCTGGAAATATTTTGAACAAAATTTTAACAGGACAAGAAGAGAAAGGTGAATTTTTTATTTTGGTAAAAGTATTTTGCGTCGTTAGTTTGTAGAGTGAACATTTTTGGTTTTCCGATGTTGCAACGATCCGTATCGATCCCTAGCGTCGACAACCAAGCGACCCCTGATCTTCGGCTCTTAGAGCGTGAACAGTTCACGGCAAACGTAAAATTAATAGCCGTCCTTTACTGCGCGGCCCTACAGTAGAGGCTGTGCTGGTGGGGGACCATAAATTTCAGCACACAGATTCAAAATGATCCCCTTTATTGCACGAAACCCGGGTTAGTTGTGCTTCGACCTGGCCTCCGTGCAGTCGAACCATCAGCCTGCACCTCGTTTCTATCGTTAGGACAGATTTCCTTGTTTCTTTTTCCTCGGTGGTGTTTAGTTAATTGTACTCGTACCATGTGAGTCGCCGCACTAAAGAATGCGTCCGTAAACGAACACGCGAGTTTTGAATTCAATCTCGACTTCCTTCCATTTTATTCAATCCAAGTGTTCAGACAAATTCAATTCGAATGGTTGTCAGTGGTTGTATAATTTTCTAAAAGTTTTCACTTTTCAGTTGATAATTTGGACTCGGTATTGACGTTACTGCGACGCGGATGTCCACCATGAATGGGTAAGAGAAATTGTTGTTAACTTGCTCTCAACTATGTCACATTTCTATCAATTCCTTCTATACTTTATCAATTTACAATATCAATAAAATATTTTTGAATAATTAAATTCCTAGTGAACATTGATTAGCGTAGTAAACCACTCGCCGAGAACCAGAAATCGATAACAGACGAAAAGATAAAGCTTCTTTACAAGACACTTTCCTGTAACTTTCTTCAGAGCTGCAAAAATTATAGCGCACATTAAACTCCGTTTAAACGAAAGTGTAGTTAATTAATCTTCAGCCAAAGCTGCGAGGTGAAACGACTAGGTAATATGGCCGACATCTAGCGGAGAAACCGTGAACGTTGTTAGATCAACGAGTTACTCGAAGAGGGCACCACGGTGACGATTCGACCGTGTGTTTCCTTTTTCTTACATCTTTTCGTAACAGAGACGCGTTAACGTGTAAACTACCCCTCCCTCCCAATCCCAAGCGCCATTATTTTATGTCGAATTTAAGTCGAGGCTGCCAGCGACGATTAAACACTGTAACGACACTGTTATGTACTCCTGTAATCTTTTTTAAGAAGCCAAGCTAGTAGTTCAAACACTTGCCTCTCATTACCGCACCCCCATTTCGGACAAAGAGATTAGATTAATAAAAATAGAGATTAAGTAAAGTCGAAACGCCATTTCCTCGCGGATTTCGATGAAATTTAAATATGTTATAAATCTCGACATTCTGAACAACTTTTTCCTTTACAAAGAATAGGCGGTATGCTTTAGATGCTTAGATTTTTGCAAAAATATTTTTCAAGTTTTATATTTCTTTGACGACGCGTTTTTTTGACAAGTTTACCAAAATAAGAAAGGGCGTTAAAGATAACAAAGACACTTATTCTCTATCGTTGCACCCCAATTTAGATAAAGAAACATTTCTTCCAATTTTGTGGTTCAAGATTGCCATACGTGTTCCAAAATTTGAAGCGCTCCCGGCTAATTCAATATTCTCTTTTGGGTCCCGAATTCTCCATAGACAATCCCAAAAGCAGCCATAGCACATCTGAAACGAGAGCCGCCGGAAAAATTACAAGCCCGATAACTTCGCCAGCAAGCACCGGCGGTATCAGATTCAATTCTGAAAATCGAATTTCCGGAAGCCTCGTTTCTGGCGTTCGAAAAAATTTGAAACAGCGAAATAAAAGAAAAGCTGTCCATGGGGGGAGGTAGTGGTCCCTTTGAGGACGAGGGAAACGGGTGGGAAAAGGTCCGGAAGGTCTGCGTAACCCGTCTGGCATCGGTTTTCGTTTCCACGACGTTGAAGAGAGCAAGAGAGGGAGAGGGCTGCCGCGCGTTTTATTCACGACGCTCCAGATACTGCAGCCATTTTATATAGATTGCAATGTATTGATCGTCTCCGCCAACAGCCGACATTCTACGTAGTATCAGAATGACAGGCTGGCAGATGGAATCGCAACTTCCCCTTCCCCCTTTTTCCGCCAACTGCCACCACGTTCCAACCCCCTTCAATGCTTCGGACTGCCTGCCAACCCCTCGTCTCCGCCTATACCTATGTACACTTTCTGCTCGGCTACTTACGGAGCTCTACCTACTACCGAGGCAACCGTCTCTCTACCAACGTGATAGCGCGCGCGCACGTTTGTGCTTCTCGCGAACAGGGGTGACTTGATAATATTGGATGTTGGGACGAAATATAAAAATTCGAACTTGGCTATATCGTCGCGTTCGCGACAAACTGTTCCCCAATGCTTCCCTTTCGTCGCACTCGAATTATTCCAGGTTATCGAATGATTACACACTGGATCTTCGTGCAAAAGAAAAATGTTCTGCATTATTTACAAGGTACTTTAATATGATCTACATCTTCTGTAGGTACAATTTCCGTAGAAAGATAAATTAACGAATTGGAATTTATTCTAGAACCAGATTCACCGTGTACAAGTCAGAAAAGTAAAGTCTAAATGATTTAATGACCTCTGAACCACCCTGTACAATTTTTCCACAATTTTAGAGCCTGTTCTCAGATTCTAAAAAGATAAATTAAGCTATTAGAGTTTATTGTAGAACCAGATCCACCGTGTAGAAGTGAGAAAAGCAAAGTAACAGATCCGCGATCGCCGTGAGGTCGTTTCGTCGCGGTCTGCGTGGCTCTCGTATACGTGCGCGGCCGGATATGTAAAGAATATGTAAATAACAGGGAGTGGTTAGGTATGTACGAGATATATCGCGGTTTTTACTTATCTTTTTCAGCGGCCGCCGCGATAAATGAATTTGTCGGTGACAGAGAGTAGTGGCGCGCGATCCTGCCTCCTGCTGCTCGCGCTGCAAATCGAACACGCGACGCGCGCGCGATCGACGGATTTCGCCGGGTTTTCCTCTCTCCGTCTCGCTCTCTGTTGCTTTATTTTTTGTTCCCCTCTTTTTCTTCCACAACCACCGGGAAATTAATCCGCTTTTTGTCGGCGCGAAACGATTACATTTCGCGTTCACGGAACGATCCCTGTTCGCCGACGCAGTTATTTTTAATGCCGGTCGACGGGTGTTTGACGTGCATGTCGCCGATTTTATTCGTTCCCTTCGACGGAATAAATTGACCCATGATCGACCATTCGATCGAAGTGAAGGATACGGTACGATTAAACCGCTCTTTTCCTTGCGTATTTTGATGTATCACGTGGAAGAATTATTTGGCTTGATTCAGCATTTCTGCGGCGATATTTTTGGTTAAATCTTTTTAATAAATAATTAAATCATCATTTTGGGGATTGTAATGATTGTGGTGTGATCAGCGAGGCTTCCTGACGCTGGACAGAGTAACATTTTACATTCTACTAATAACTTTTCAACCGTAAGAGATATCGGGATGAAATTTCCACTCAAATTCAATAAAAAATTATTCCTACCTACTTTATTAGCGAAAAATGCGTTCTTTTAACTTGCGGAACATATATTTTTTTTATTATAGACTTTTTATGCAGGATATTCCACATGGGTTCCATGGAAATCACCGACACAGATTTCGCCGACACGGTTTTCACCGACTACATTTCACCGACTCCAGATTTGACCAGCAATGACTTTAGCCGACAACGCCGTTAACCGACAACGAATTTGACCGACACCTTTAACCGACAACGACTTCAGACGATCACCAGTTAGCGAAATTTGTTGTCGATTAAAGGCGTTGTCAACCAAAGTCATTGCCGGTCCAATCTGGAGTCTGCGAAATCTGTGTCGGTGATTTTTATGGAACCCATTCCACATATGTGCTTTTTTAAAGTCTTAAAAATTTTCGGGTTCGACTTTCTCAAGGGTTAAGGTCTTATAAAGAGATCTGTGTTTAAAAAACCTGTAAAATGAACCGTTATATAAATAGGTATAAGCGAATCCCTGGTCTGAATCGGCCAGGCGAGGCAAACAATGTGATAACGCGTCGCTTGCCTCGGCGCGGCGGCCCAGTGAGGCAACGTATATTGTTTGCCTCGCTCGGAAAATCCCTCAGACAGGTCAGGCCTGTCCTCAGAGTAAAAACCCCGTCCACGCCCCCAGGTAAGTTTCGACACCTCCAGGAGCGACCGCGCGGATACGGGAGTGCATTTTCCTTTGTAGAGAAAACGTGAAAAGGTTCGCGAGATATCGGTATTTTTCACCGCTTCGCGAAGAGCTGACGCGCGCCTCGCGCCTACATCGGACAAAGCGCGAGGGTGGGGGAACGCGTCACGGAAGGGCAAGGGAGGAGAATAGACTCGATCTGGCATTTTACTATAACTTTTGAACCATAAACGATATCAGGATAAAATTTCCACTAAAATTAATTACAAAATTCTTCCTGCCTACTGATAATTTTTGTAATAAATATATTTTTTGTAACCATTTCTTAATTAATTCCTTAAGTTTTGTTGTCTTAAAGGATATCCCAGTTGTCGCAAAGGAGGTCTCACCTTTACGTCGCTGCTAGATGTTAAATATTTTCTAGGAACTTTTTTTCAATCATAACAATTTTCATGGAGTATTTACACAGTCTGATAAAATCATTTTTACAATTTTACTGTGCAGATGAAAGTTTTAAAATGTCTGACTGGTGCACGGTATGCAATTCGAGTGAAAATGTGTCTTCTAAGAAAATTCCCATTCTGCTGGATGAAAAGTTATTGTTCACGTTTGTACGATGGCGTAGGACGTAGAGTAACTGTGACCCGGAAACGTCTAAAATCCGGAATATATTTTACATCAGTGGAAAATGTTCAAGAAGAACCAGCTTGGAATATTGGAGTGGTTCAATCTTTTACATAGTATATTGCAACGTGTACAACCACCAAGTGCAGCCATATTGGATATTCCCTGTGATGCGATGCTTTAAGTGAAACAATATATGTCTTGGAAGGAAGTGGTTTGCTTTCGGTAAATGCGATTGATGGAAACATTCGAGTACGTTACTTCGATATCAAACTTATGCGAACGTATACTCTTCCTCCCGAAATTGCACAAAAATTACTCAATGTTGGAAAGTACAAATTGCTTAATTTTTCCACAAAGGTATTTGCACTAGAAATTACAATCGAAGTTCTTAGAATCCACTTAAAAAATTTCGCTACTTTCGCGTTACAACGATGGCTGTCTAACAAACGAAGCGTTATTTTTATTTATGTAATTCCACCGTGCGAGTGCAAAATCCGACGTGTATGTTCTTAGTTTCGTCACCTAAATAATTGTGGGACTAAATAAATGGCAACAGATGCAGTTGGGTGGAAACCGCCCCGCTCTCGTCACGCGTGGGTTAATGATTGGGAACTTGGAGGATGGTTTTCGGGGAGATCGAGCCATGGCGGGTCGGAACAGCCATTTCCACTTTCGTTTACTCTGCTCCCCTCGTTCCGGACCGAACGTCCACTTTTTTAATTAAAATCGCGCGCCATCCCCGCACGGCCGCTTCAAACTTTCCGCGTGAATAGGCTTTATTAAATTAGTTTCGGAACTCTGTATAAACAAGCCGTAAGGTTGCATCGGCGACTGTAAATCGTATTCGTGTCAGGAACAGGCAGAACGATGACGAAAGGAATTAATGTGTGCTTAATGAAATCCTCGTTCATTCGGAACTTTACTATTTTCTCCACTTTTATAGATTTTATTTGAAGAAACGTGTGTCGGTGAAGTTTGAACTGTAAACTTTAAACAAACACGACTGTAAATCTTCAATTTTGCAAGCTCCATTTTCCAGTTATCTCAGACCATAATAGTAGTTATTAGAGCGTAAAATTCTTATGGCTCTGACGCGAGGTGGAACTTTTTTACAGCTGGTAGAGTCCTGCAGGCTGCCTCCGGTTGCTGGAAGATTAACACGCGAGTGTTTCAAAAAAGCAAAGAATATTGTATTTGTTTATCACAACATACGACTCTGCTGTCAAGAATTTTTTAAATAATTTATCCGTGAGCTTGTGCGAATTTCTTACGAGACAAAAATTCATTGCACAACTATAAATCAGTCCAGCAATGTTCTCAGACATCAAATATATTTTTACCGTCAACAATTCTTTCCTAATTTCTCCGCGAGGTTGCGAGAATTTTTAAGGGGATGAAAATTGCAGGTTTTATCACAGTCGCAGCGAGTTATGGGAGATCCTGTGCAAGAGACACGCCCACTCAAAAATTCATCGGTTCGGAGGAGCTTGTTCCCGGGGCAACGTGTATTCCCATTGACGGTCACTGTCTACTTTCGCCAGAAATCTCTTTCTGTTAAAGGACACGCGATAGATTGCCCCGGGAAAGCCGCGATAACGTGTTCGCGTTCGCGTCCACTTCGTCCTGACAAATGATCGTCTTCTTCCGGTCTATCCCCGCAACCACCCCCGTACGAACTCAATATTGTTGCTCTTTCTGTGTCCGTTAAGCAAAACTTTCCGACGGAAGCAGTTCTAGCTGGCACGAATGGAGTTCGACGGATCTTTTTCTATTGCTGGGATGAATCATCGATCCATTTTGTTCAAACGATTCATTATTAACCCTGCAGGGCTATCGTTACCAATAAAAATTCTGTACACGAATTTTCGCCTCTAGACAAATATATTAGGTAGAATTTAGATTTTTTAAATATTGCAAGACACCCCTTTACCAGACTGCAGTATTTCATTTTTTCCTCAACATTTTCTCAGACATTCACCGGACCTAGATCCAAGACAAGTGTGCAGAATTCCTGTAAAACTTCGTCAAAATAAAAATCGCATCGACAAGTACACTGGAGGGGCTAAACGGGGGTTAACGGAGATACCGTCTCCGAAAATTCCGTGGTGGTTATCTCGACTCTCTCCATGCCAGGAGAGGAATATTCGTAGCAGCTCGGGACTGTCGAGGTTTCGGTATCATTCTGTAACATCGTTGCAAATCGTTCTGCTTTCAAGTTACCCCTACCACCCTCCCCCTAAGAAAGAAGAAGAAGAAGCGAGATTTCAAGCGCTTCACGGATGCTATCTCGGGAACTTCGAATGCCTGTCGCGCGATATTAGTTTCTCGATTCGGGAGACCGGCCGCGAAATAAGGGGTCGCGCCGGGAGAAAACCCGGAAAAAACGAGGGCGCGCCGGGTGAAAATGGGAGCGATGGTAAGGAAGAGGGACAGACCTGAAGAGAGAGAAACAGAGGCGAACTCGAAGAGTGACAAAGCTGAATAGGGACGGAGGTGGAAGAGTGACAGGGGGTGAAGAGAAAGAGAGAGGGAGACGGGGGATAGCGAAGGGGTGGGAAATGAAAGGGGCGGCCGGAGGAAGGAAAACGGAATCTCCTGTTACGTCGAGTTTAAGATAGGGCGGACCTTTCATCCGCAAAAATGCCCCGCGGGACCCGCGTCAACGTCCTGCGAGAGAGAACTCTCTCTTCTACCACCCCCGACTCTCGCTCTTCCACCCTCGTTTCTCGGCACCGCGAGCACTCGGACAGCCCGAACGACGACAAGGAGCTCTCTCTGACTAGACGTCACTCAGATTCCAACTTCCCTCCATTCTTCTGCCCCCGCCATGATTTATGGTCCCGTTAATGCAACCTACCGCAAGAATTCGTCGGATGTTACGCGTCGACCGGATTAACCGGTCAACTTTGCCAATATCGACGAATCGATGCGACAGCCAGCGTTTCCGGTATGCGGAACGGGAGGGGGGATGTTTTACACAAGGTTTGCGGAGACCTTAACAACGGCGATGGGTCGACGATCGATTGCTCTGTCGATTCTGTTCTTTGGCGGTTTCATCGTCTCAATTTTGAGACACTCTGTATGCAAGACGTTGTTATCTTCCACGGAAAATTCACAATCTTGCGATCTGAAATATTCTTGGCCGGAGCGGCGAAACGAGAGCAATAAAAATCGCGAGCCGCGCTGTGTACACGACATAATTGGGAACAGTCGTTGAAACGGCGCTCGTCCAAAACGCAAACTTTCGTTCAATTTGCAGACCCTATTCCCCGAGGGGCCGGGCCAAGATAATTCAGCAAACAAGGATTAAATCGGTTGGAAGAGGGGAATTCATTCGACTCGAGTTTCATAAATAGCGAAAGAGCGCGAGGCGTTTCCGCGAGGCGGAAATTCAGCGGCGCAGCGCGGCCCCCGCCTTCGCAGAAATCGCCTGAATCCGCGCGTTTAGGTTGAACTCTCGTCGTACCGCGCGACTTTCCGCGTATCAGAAACACACGCGACGGTGCACCGAGCAATTTATTTACAAGCTGCAACGCCACGCCGCGGAAAAAGAATTCGTCTGGGTTTTCCGTTACTTCCGCGTGGTCGCATGGTAATTTATACGAGGCGAGCTTTCGCCGGGGCTTTATTCGTTAAAAGCGAACCACTCGCCAAAAAATTTTATGGTCCCTCAAGTAAGCAACTTTCCGCGCGCGAGTGCACGCCGACTTTGCTCGTTAGGGCTGGGAAAATACGGAAGTTCACCGATATTTTTCCCTCGAAATATTAATATCCATACGTCCGTAAAAATAATCATTTACAGAAGTTGAATCGCGTTCACTGGAACATGCAGCAATAAGAAGCTGTTTATTATACAATGATTTTAAATTCTTGAAAATCTTAGTGTCGTAGCATTTAACAGCTTCTAGTCAATACGTACTAGTAAAAATTCATTTTGAAGTTCGAATGGTTAGAGAATTTTTCTTAGTGTACCTCCGGTGTCTGAACGGTTAGCATGTTAAGGGACCTCCGAGGACGATTAATCAGCTCGCAGTTAGTATAATCCGCGAGCGTCGCGCGGCATGACCGCAATTGAATTTGCGAGGGTGTATTTTTCAAAGGGAAGGAAAACGAACAAAGCTAAATTTCGCCGAAGTGGGCGGCATTGCAATTCCTTGCCGAGGATTCCAGCACGCCCACCACCCCTGGCTTTCGGCTTCATCTCAATAACATTAGCTTAGTCGCTTAAGCTTTTATTGCTGGGAGTTGTATTTATTCCGAGAGCTGGCCGAGAGCAATTTGTTTGGCTTCTCTGCCATCCAGCTCGAAATAATCTATTCACCTTAACAAATCTCCCTTGTACGAAACTCTGAGATTCTGGTCTTACCTCCTCTTTACCTCTACTGACGGCGCTTTAAATTCGTTGATACGCTTTCCTTCGTTTCTATGTACGCGTATGGGAGGAGCGTGTGGTATTCTCCACGATGTTGTTTCAATTTTGACACCCTGAAGAAAATGTTGAAGTCTTTGGCCTTCATCAATTTCTTGAAGAATTCTCTGTAGCGTGGAATAAAGTAGATTGTTGCTTTGTTTGCTCCACAATGTTTCATTTTATATGATCTCATTTATTTACAGAAAAATATTGGAGGTGTTGATACACTGGTTAAAATTAATTTACTAAAGAATTCTTTATTCAACGCAGTGGCACCGAAGATTTAATATACTTTGCTTTGTTGGTTCCACAATATCTCAATTGCATTTTTTAAAAAAATTTTTTATTCCCGTCATGTAGTAAGTTAATTGTTCTAACTTTGTAAGAAATTCCAAGTCGTATAATCTGATGTTTAAAAAGTTATCGTTCTTTTAAAAGTGTCCGAATATTGCTGTGGTTCGCTGTACATGTTTCACGGATGAAATGTTTCGGGAGTACCTGTAATAACTCTGAAAAAAATTCTCCATTCAGGCGACAGCGGTCCCCGTCGATGACATAATCCATTGGGGCTCAGACCTGGCGAATGTTGCTGGGAGGAAGTCCGACTCGATTCTTTTATGGCGTGGCCGATCCGAGATTCGAAAGCCCGGCAAGCCACGAATGCGAATCGGCGTGGCAGCATGGAAAAGGAAATCGACTGGCGATCGGTTTATTATTCAAGACACGGGGTCCGGACGTTCCTTCCTTCAGAAGCATTCCACGATACGACAGGCGATGCCACAGTCGAAGACAGCGCCTCATACGAGATAGCTGTGGCTCCGTGCCGGAAGTCGCGCGGGTAAGGTACGTCTCGGCACAAGACACTCGCTTTCATCTAATCGGCCGCAAAAATTCCGCAAGAAACCATCGAGTTCAGAAAAAGAACCTTCCAGCTGGGATCCTCTGGAGCTCTGCAGGTAAATTTTATTTTCGCTCGACACCTCCCTCTTTTCTTATTCTCTGTTCAATTTTAAATCCAGCACTGCGTCCTATTGCATTCATCAAAATTACAGAGCTACGACAGAAAGAAACTTTTTAGAGTACCGAAACCTTGATCTGGCATAATATTCGAACCGTCCCCACACAGTCCTCTCCAAAATTCGTGAAAACTGTAGACGTTCGATAGGGAAAAGCTGCTCGGGCTTAAAAGACGGTGGAGTTTAGGGGTGCTCGAGAGACGAGGAATTTTTTCGAGGTTCCAAAGCCTGTATCGGATGTAACTTTTGAAGTGAAATGATGGGGACGACGGACACAAGACAGCTATTTTCCTAGAGCTCTCGTCCTCAAGGCGATCCTGTCCATTTAGCTCGGCCTGCATCCCCGGCATTTCATTTAACGAAACAGGGTCTCTTATCTGTCAGGTCGACCGGAGCAAATTGCACCGTACGGCGATGGCCCACCGTGAATTAATCAATAAATACTGGCGGGGGCCAGTCCGTTAACTACCGGTAGAGCTTGCTCGTAAACGATGTCTGGTAACGCGAGCCTGCGAACCGCCATGTTCCACGGTGTGTCTATGAGCTCGGCCCGGGCACTCTCGCTGCCCATAAACTGATCATAATTCCTGCACAGCCGGGTTAATGTATAATGCATCCAACCCGACCCGTCGTCGTTAACGTTTCTTTCTCCCTGGGAACGGCCGCCGGGGTAAAATTGCGAGCCGAGTCCTTCGCCCGGACCCGCAATGGCGACACTTTTCAAACAATTATGCAGTAACTCCCACACAGAACTTCGCGAAGCTGGATTTTATTGTTTGACACTCGGCTGGCGGACGATTTTCGTAATATTTTTTCAGCCATCCTCCAGAAACAATTTCCAGCAGTCATTCTTCTCATTCCTTCAAAATTTAGTTGTCAGAAAACACTATTATTCATTCAGAGATACCTGTATTAAGAATAATGTGATTTAATTCATTTATTCAAACATTCGTATAGATACGATTATAATTAGACAGCGGATCTTTATGCAAAATAAAAATTTTCTACCTGAATCATTGGTTGGAAGTAATATAATAGTATTGTTAAATACTTCTAAAGTTTTTGCTGTATTAAATTACACCTATTCATTCTCCTCGTAAATGCATCAAATCCGCTGCCTAATTACGATATCCTCCAAATCGTTTGACAAAATAAAATCCTAAAGTTCTCAGTCGTTTCGTTAATGGTGAACTTTGAAAGTGTCGCTTACCCAAAGCTCGAACGGTACATTTAATTAATTTCTGTCCCGGATGAATTCTGGTCTGAAATTTCTAGTGGATCCGAGGCGGAGGCTTTCGAACGGGTTTTTTTCCGCGCAACAGGAAGCGAAGAAAGGGATGAAGCCAGCAGCACCGACACGATTTATCGTCCATTCGGCGGATCGTTTCGGGTCGGCGCACTCGTCATAAAACCGACAAACACCGGCGCACGGCGCCGCGGCCAGGAAAAAATGTGTCTTCGAAGTTGCCGAACGACCGATAGAGGTTTGATCGCCGTCATGGAGGGTAGCAAGCGACGACGCGCCCGAGCAAACCCATGGAAGACGTATTGCACGTGAGTAGAGGACGACAGCCAGAATGTTGGTCGAGTGCGGTATGATGCGAGGATGATGTTACACACCGGTCTGAACGACGAGCTGGCGATTTATCGAGTTAACTTGCGATCCTCGCCCTTATCAGTTGTCCAGTCGCTGTCGGATTCTGTTCGTTTCTTTTTTCGGACGCTATGGGTGGAAATTTGTAGCCATTAACACTGAACCTACCACCGTTGGTCAAATGACCGGTTTCAGATTTTTTCTCGTACAACTATTGAAATTATAAAGGTGTTCTCGTAGGAATTGATTGATCACATTTTTTTATTTCAGTATATATTATAATAAAATTTAATTTGAAGAAGATCCATATTGGGATCGAAACGTTAGAAACATGTACTAATTGCACATTTGTTGTTTGTTCTAAAAATGATCGAACCTGGCGCCTATATCATTTAAAACTTTAATTATAAAATTTAATGTTGTTATTTTGATAATACAATACATTTCAGTCACTTTTGATGGTCCGTGAGTTTAGCGTATTTAGTGTCAATAGTTAGTCTTGATCAAATGCTTTAAGAACTTCACTGAGATACGGTTTCGTTGAATTATTCACAACAGAAATGAATTTCGAAGAATCATGTCATCCATACAGTGGCAGTCAACGTGTTGAAAGCTGCTCTTCCTGTTCGAGCTTCCAGCCAAATTACATTTCTATTACGCCCGCGGAAACTGCGGCAGAATAAATTTGTTACTGCGATACTGTATGGAAATTCGAAATGTTCGAAATTATTGGCACGCGTCCCTTACAAATTTTGTGCATGCAGATCCGCAGTCTAAAAACAGAGCTTGGTTATTTGAACAATTTATCTACGTAACTATGATCAGTAACTGCACTTTCATCCGTTATTGCGTACATTGTATAAATGAATATAGTGTAGCAGTTTCTTTGAAAATTATCTCTGATTTCACATAATATGTGCAATAGTTCGTGGTTTTACGAATCTTGAGTTTTCTGCTGACAAGGAATTAATTCGTTTTACGAGATTCGCTGGGACTATCCGCTTTTGATGAGGACGCTCTTATTGGGTGGGACTCTTGACCTAATTAGATCTTTTATTGCTGGTGATAATTCTCTTTGACGGATTCAATGGAAGCTGTAAAGATGACGCTAAAAGCTGGGGTTGGTCGTAGTAATTAATCTTTTAACACTCTTGTAGATACTAACCCAACTTGATAGTATAGGGTTAAAGTACGGATGATGTGTGAGTGTATTGTATGTGTGCGTGTTAATAGGCTGCCCTATATATGACCGAATTTGTAATAACAAAGAATCGTAATTAACAGAAGAGTTGTAGAAATACGATCGCCAACGAATTGCACAAAGAAGACCAGATCAAAACGAGCAAGACACGTGTTTTCTCAATCCTGAAAGTACTCTTACCGAACACAAAATTGTGTAGTCCAGAGAATTCAACCTGTCACGAAATCATGAAAGAAAAACCGGAGCGATGCTAAAAGGATCGGCCATCATTCAGAACCGAACAGCCTGGGGCGCGACCGCACGATTTTAATCCAGCCGAAAATTCGTGGCCGGTACCGTGGGGGTTGGTTCTCGATTTCCATCGTCGTCGGCCGGTGTTTTTGCCGGCGGTGGCAGCCGGCTACGTGACTGTTTCCATTCCGTTCGGTTCTCTATTTGTCCCGACGGCCAGCTCGAACAAAGACAGCAAAGCAGAGTAGAGCAGAACAGAGGCAGCAGCAGTAACAGAGCAGCAGTGGCGAACCAGAGGGGTAGGTAGGTAGGTAGGTACACCCAGTTTCGCCACCCCCCATCACTCTCTCCGGTAGACACGTTTTCTCTCCATTCTTCGTTTTCCCTCCGCGGTGGTGTGTCAGGCCTGTGGCTCCTCTGCTCTTCAGGAGAGTCGGAGAGACGATCAATACGTCGCTCCAGAACGTAGAGAAGGAACGGAAGCTACGTCATTGGGAGAGTTTGCCGCGAGGGGTGGATGGGGGGAGAAGTTGGTCGAGGGGGGTTTGCAGGATCACGACGAGGACCCCTGGAGAAGGGGTTGGCCGAGGGAAAACGGAGGTTTTCCAGGCGATTCCTCGAGGAGAGGAGAGAGAGAGAAAGAGAGCAGAGCAGAGTGGAGCAGAGCCCTGGCTCCAGGCAGATATGCCCGGCTATGAGCGCGAAAAGATGATGAGACGAAGGGTGGCCCCTGGCTTTTACCCTCTCCTCTTCTCTTTCTCGCTTTGTCTCCTTCTCTCCTTTTGGCCCTTTCTCTCTCTTTCGCCCGTGATCCAGTTGACAGGGATTCCGGGCCGAGGCCACACGATCCTGGCCGAATAGAAACGATGCCAGGGCTGTAGCCACCGACAATCGTGTCCCAGCTGAGCTTCCGTAGAATTCTACTCGAACTTTCTTCAGACATTTCTCACCTCGTTGCTTCGACTTTTGTTTGTTTGTTGGAGATTCGGATATATAAAACATTTGGTTAAAACCAAATGCGAGGATCTTCATTTTCAAGGTTCTTATTCACTGTGCTCACATTTCTTGAAAATCGTCGATCTACTGATCGCAAGCAGAATAGTCGTCCGCTTTTCGAATAGTCAGAATTTCATGAATGTCGCAAGACGACTCGAGAGCAAACGGGGTCATCGCTCGCAGTCAATGGTTAGACTTTGACGTCACACACTTTAGCCAATAATTCGGCTGTAATCGAAAGTGTGGAATGACGACTTGTGAGGCACGGAGCGTAGGTGTTTTCGCTGAAAACAAACATGGTCGAGTAATGTCAGGGTTAAGCAGACTTTCCATCTTCGGTAGAAAGTTGCCGCCTCCACAGGGATGAGCATGGACACCGGCGATAGGTGTTTAGCAATCGCGTTAACACCACTTTCTGCTTAGACATGCAAGCGACAAGCCGTCGAGGCTCGTTTCTTGAACACATGCCCGCATGAATCCAGTTCTCCCTCGTGTGGCACGAGGGCGTAAATAATGCATGAATACGCGCGCGAGAATTTCATAAGAAGAATTCCAGATACCTAATCACTACCTCCCCATCGCGTTACATAATACATAAGGCAACAGCGGCACAGGCAGTTCTTAATTACGCGTCAGTATTCCCAGTCGAAAACGAAGAAACAACGAATGCTGTATTCGTTAATAAGATGCATTCGTTAATCTGAAACAACACTCGAGTCTGGCTCCACTCTGGGCGTGTGTGCGAGTACTTGTGTACAAACCTGCAGTCATAACGAACCTACGTCTGACATTTTTGCATGGACATTTTTATCAGGTAATTTGGAGCGGAAGATGGTAATCAAACCCACAAGTACAGGGTCTTGGGGATTCGTTTCCGGTTAGATATATGCATTATGATTGGACAGCGGGTTTTATGCATTTCTGACGAAAATTAATTGGTGTAACATAAGCCAGTAAAAGCATTGGAAGAATTTCAAAATACCCTTGTATAATTTTCAAGCTGTTAAACATATTAAGAAAGAAAATATATTTTCATGTTTGCATATAGATGCGTTGTCTAATTATGTGTTCGTTGTTTTTTGCGAACTTTCTTCAGACGTTAGAACTCCTGTTGAATTAAACCGAGTGAAATTCGAGATGAAGAATTTTAACGCGTTAGAAACAGTTGTTATTTTCCTCGAGTCTCTGTTAAATTAAATGTAAGGCATAGAAGTTGAAGAGCGTCTAGGAAACACGTAGACAAACAGTCAAATGCACACACTCATCGATCTTTCTAGCAACGTCTCTTCGTCAAGGTAACAAAGGTGCTCTCTGATGCAAGCGGTAAAACGAAGAGAGTGAGAGTGAGAGAGAGAATTTATTAAGCGAGTTGAAGGTTCCGGCAGATCGCAAAGCCAAAATTTCCAGGCTGTCTATCCGCTAATCCGGGCTCGCGGCATTAGGACGCGTGCGTCGCCAGGCCGTGGAATAATGTGTTATCAATACTCATTTCAAAGGGGGATACTGGCGGGTGCTTCTGGTTCCTGGGGCGATCGTTCCAGTTGATACAGCCCTGTGCGGTGGCATCCCCCTGTCCCTCGTTGGTGGGGTTTTGCGGGGAGGGCGGGGGTGTGCGCGCGGTCCAATCATCGCAGAATCCGGGGGATGCCCCTGGGTTCGGCCGGGCAGCCGTGGGAGAGACGCCCCGCGACTCGAGGATTCGCGCTTGTCGCCGAATATGCCTTCTCCGGCTCGCTCATGGCCAAAAAGGACAGTCGGCCCGCGCGTTCCATTCCGTTTCGTTTCGCTAGGGCGTTGGCCCGACGTGTTTTCCGTGGATTCTTTCTCGCGGCTTCCCGCGAATTTTCCCCATCCCGTCGAACAACGCCACGAGTGCCGCTGACAAGTGGAAACCGAGACACCAGTGAGAGGAGACAGCCTCTAGCACGCGCATGTATATATACGTGCACATCAGCCACGCGGTGGCACACCACCGTCGTCTTCGCACCATGGATCCGTGAGTTCACGCATGATTTTCCTTAAGTGTGCATGAGTCTCTCGATGGACGATCCTCGATCGGGTTTTGCATGAGATCAGATTGTTTGGGGGCCCTATAGTGCACGTGTGGATGAGTCTAGGTGTACTTCCTTGGTGGATGAATGGTGCGAGCAATATGGTAGTTGGCGTCTCTAAAGTTCATAACAGCCTCATTCCTCTCCAACGCCAACTACCATTCACCCCCGAGCTTTATCTCCATGAGCTAGCTACTGTAAGCAACGTTGAAGTGGACGTCTGAAGAGAACAAGATAAGTAGACCTACTGCAAGTCTCTTTGGTTTCAAGCACTATCAAATTTTAGACTTTCTGGAACATGGTACCTAAAATTGCCTGATAGAAATCTCATTGTTTTAGACGACAAATATGATCCTCCTCCAAGTCTGCCTGATCTAGCCGTCTACGCATGAAAGTAGACGTCTAACGACGAACAGTAAAGAGTATAGTTTTAATTTGAGCCAGAGGCCAAAGTCAAGCGACTAGAAGCATCATTCCCCTCTTATCATAGTCTCCATGAGCTAGCTCCTCTAAGCATGGAAGCAGGCGCCTGATGACAAAGAGCAAGTTCTACTAACTCCCTCCAAAGTATTCCTTCGGACCGTAAAGTTAGCATGAATTTGAGTCAGGGGTCAAAGTTAAGTCGCAAGAAGCGTCATTCCCTTCAGACGCCGACTATCATCTCCCATTTGAATCATCTAAAACGGCTAACACGATCTTCCATCTGGCAAAGAGCTTCTCGAAAGGGCCGCGTGTGTAGACTCTGAGCTGACCTTGACTGGTCACTCGCTTTTGCGTGTAGAATCGCGTAGCTCGCAGCCTCGTCCCGTTTCACTCGCCTAATCGTATTCTCCGCGTGTCAATACTACGACCTGGATTCCATGAGCGTAGCAGAGAGGTGCGCGCGCGCGCCAACGACCGCGCGTCACAGCCACCCATGGAATTTCGTGAAATCGAGTGGCTTCCGCTTCGTGTTTCGTGCGCTTTCTTGCCTCGAGCTCTAGCCAGCAGTGTTGCACGCGAGCTATTTGCCTCGCCTGTTGCTCGGGCGAGTAACAAACGATGGTCGATCGTTTCATCGACACTGGAAGTGACTAACACTTAGCGTCTCGTGTCGGTAACCGTTCTCATCTGTCCTCTTGGTTTTCGGAGATTCTGGATGGAATCGTCGCTTCTGCCATCTTGTGCTCGTGGAAGAGGTTTCTCACCGGAGCTTGAACTTTGCGCAGTTGGGTTTTGTTAATTGGCTGTTTGTTATCGTTGTGTGCCAGTTATCTCTGTGATCTTTTTGTTCCTTTTTTTCTGTACCAGTTGGAAGTAACGGATTTTTCTTTTTCATTGAAGAGGAGACTAGTACCATTGGTCCTCTAATGTGCTGTACTGTACTGTGGTCTGCTTGTTTTGCACTAGATCATGATCATTAAAACAGTGTTTCATTCGGTTTCAGTATCGCACTGTAGAGCTCATCCGATCGGCCGCTAAAATCGCAGAAAACGTAACCGTGCGCAGGACACCGCATTAATTCACGACTTCCTTTAACCGTAGTCCGGATGTGCATGCCAGGTCACGTCCGGTTTCGGCGGAGGTTTTCCGACGTCACGTACGGAACGACGTCCGTAACGAAATTTCTAATCCGTGCCAGCTCGGTATAGTCATGCTCGTTGCTCTGACGCGATCATGCTCACGGATCACTCGATCAGACGACTATTGTTCGACGCCGTATTGGTATTAACTTCGCTACTTCTTCACCAAACAACTTTTATTTTACATACATTATTAATGGACAGCGGATTTTATGCATTGCAAAATACCGTTACATTATTTTCAACCTGATAAACATTTTAAGAGAGACAAATTTCTATTCAACTCCAGTCTCTTGTAATTCAAATAGAAAACTTTTATTTTGCAGAAAGATCCACTGTCTTGTTATTAATCTTTGTACAAAAAAATTATACAAATACGGTCAATCAATTATGATTTTATTATGTAATATTAAATATCTTGGGACATTTTTTTAAACAATTTTTCACATTAAATATCCTTTTACAATTTTCTGCGAAATAGCAAGAATCGATTCAAAATTAGCAGGACCATTATTCCACGTTTATTTTCTTGCCTGCTTGAAGCGTAACCGGTGGAAAAACGTGGAGCCAAATTTTGCTTTGCTAAATCTCTATAAAATTTTGAACAACGTTCTTTTTATATGCATGGATTTACCACACGATCGTATAAACTCTTATCTCTTGCACAAAATGAAATGTCTTTCTTCGAACTTCGAATAAAAATTGGAACTCTTAGCGCCGCCGATGGCGGCCGAGAATAAAAACTGGGCTTCTCTGTGTTGCAGATATCGCTACCGAAGAGCGGGGCCTGCGTGGTTGCATAAGATAGGCACATTCGTGATCTACCCTGTAGATCCGGGCTTTTGTAGAATTGTAAATATCAGAAGCTCGTCTCTACAGGTATCTTACGGATGACATGCCACGCGACTCTAGATTGCAATGCATGGCGGTCGGGCGCGTACGTTTATAAATCACCCTGTCGCCCCGAGCTTTTTAAACAATCCCACTGGGAGCCGTTGTTTAGCTTAGCGGCCGAGAGAACGTCGGCTGTTGTCTACCTGTAAAAGCAATAAATAGCAAGGAAGAATGAGGCCGTTCTCCGCTTTACTCGACGTTAGAATTTATATCGTATATGTATTAGGTTGGAGGGAAAGCTCTGTCGTATTTTAAAGAAAACATTTCAATCAACTTATAAAAATATATGTTTAAAATTATTCGATTATATAATTTCTGTAAATTCCTGTTTCCCAATCACTCACTAGCAACACGTGCTTTTAATTCCCAAGGCAAAGTTACCTGCTAATTTAATACGACAGAACTTTCTCTTCAACTTAACATATGTAGTTGTAATAGGTCCACCTGTGAATTGTACCCAAAACCTAGAAAATAGTTTGCGTTGTTTCTTTTCCTGTTTAGGAGCTTCACCATTTCCCTAGAGCGTATACATTGTTCATTCCTCTTTCATCAGTTGTATTCTAGGACCTGAAATAAAACATTGAATAAATAATTTACGGAGTAAGCTGATCGACGCTTTGGACAGTGGTTCGGCGTTCCGTTGTACATCTTTAGTGCATATGTAAGGAGTTATGTATAATGTGGTATTTTGAAATATAAACAAACCTCCGAAGTATTTCGTTAGATCTGATTTAATTATTTCACACCCTAAACCCTTCTTCTACGCGTGAAAGATAAATTAGTATATTGATTGATAAATTGATAGTGATGGATAGACTCGGTCAGAGCTGTTTCAATTTGAGATTGATTAGTGATTAGAATTATGTGTCTGAATTTAAATTTTAAATTGGTACCCTAACGGAGCTTCGCTCAAACTCATGGTGACTTTCCTCGATCGCTGTAGAAGGAATCTGCGAATCTAGTAGAATTACGCAGGTTTCGACGTTACCGACTGAGTTTCCAGCGAAAAGGCCGTTTTCTTTCAATAATAGAGCAAGTCGTGTTACAATAGTTTAAGGGAACACGGATTTACACAAATCTGCAATGCGTAGCTTCCTATAATCCATAGAATCGAATGATTTTAAATATCTCCTAGGGTAATGTGTTTAGTACAGAATATGCGTCGTTAGATGGCAGCACGATGCACCTTGAAACTGAGGATCATCCCCTAACGGAGAAGGGTATCAACCTTTTGCACTCAGAACCGTTCCAGCTCTGTCAAGAGGTCACTCTTGTGCATTCTACAAATATATATTCTAACAAATAACTAAACAATGCTCGAATATAGGTGAACAATTTCCTAAATCCACATTTCAACCCTCTAAACCTAATTCCCATCTGAATCGTTCTCAAACTCGACGTATTCACCCGGGGAAAATAATTTCGCTGATTTACTGCAGATTTCACGTTGGTCTTATCAAGATTTCTCTCGGCTAACAGATTTCGTTTTTCAATGTCTTCTGGTATTAATTTTGTTTCTTTTGTTAATGGCCTTTCAGGTCACAAGATGGCAAAAGCGTTCACGGTCGAGACGCAAAGAAATACAAAACACGTTCACGAAAAGGCGGACGATAAGCGGATCCGAGTGCATGGAGGCCGGAGCGTTTGATGGTGCGATAGCATGGTGGTACCCGGGGCGACGAGGTATTATATTATTGATCGTCCCTCGAGCTCTGTCCCCATCAGCTGTCGTGATCCCTGGCGTTCTCCTGGTACTACCGGGTTGCACGTTAACCTTTGTACTGGCTGCGGGAAGAAAAAACGTTTACAAGCTGGATGCATATCTACCGTGCCCCTACGAGAACGCTTTTTTCTTTCTTCGACGAGCCGGATAACGCTCGACCTCGCTACCCTGTTTCCCTCAGCGTATAACAATTTTCTACCGCCTCTGCTGGGTGTTGTTAAAAATTGCTGTTGCCTCGAAAACATTTCCAGAAAAATTTAAATGTACAAATGGACTACAGCGTGGTCCACCTAAATGCGTTTACGTTTAACTTTATTTCTGATTGCATAAGAAATTTTTTCGATACAATGTAAATGGTATGGGACACGGTGAATGCTTTGCAAATGTTATTTTTTGGTCGAGGTCTTTTTTCTGGAGTTTCCAAGGTGGACCAGTAAAAACATACAAAGGAACCACCCTGTATATTCGAATTTGAACAATATTTATTATTTGCGAAGCGTGCCTATTGACTGAGTGAAAAATAAAATGCATAGAGCGCAGTAAAGCTGATTAAGTAATTGCATATCAATTTCGAAGTCAGTGTCGACGGTCTTCCAGATTCAATTCCAGATTCAAAATTGCCGCCGGGGTGATCGCACGGCAGAAACACGGAAGCCGTGGTAAGGTCGCGCGGCATTAATCGCGAGATAATGACCGACAGATGAAGAAATATCGTTCTCCAATGACGCGCCAGTGGGTTAAGGCGAATCCCCGCCATTATGACGTGTCAGCATCCGGGGATAATCCACGATAACCATTTATTTCAGATCCACGGACCGGAGCGAAAGGGGTGGTAGGGCGAGGCGGAGAAAGAGAAGAGCCGCACAAATCTTCCTTCCCGTGGACAACTTGAAGAGTCTCTTCAACCGATCCCCTCTTGCACCCTTCTCCACCCACCCCACGGGAGTTTGCTCGTCTTCTTCCGCTCGGTCTGCCAGCCTCGCGAATGTAATATCCTGCCGGGCTCTTCTCGTTCTCTTCAGCGTCTCCCTCTCTCTCTCTCTCTCTCTTTAGAATCTCTTCCTCCCTCTTTCTGCTCTCCGGATGGCTCGAGCCTTCTAACACCGAATCTCTCGTTGTCTTCTTCGCACGATTCTGGGCTCCTCGAGTTTCGTCCGCGTCCTACCCCCTCGAGCCGTCCGAGCCCGCGGGCTCTTCAGGGTGTCACTAATACCGCGAGGATTAATGTTACGTGGCGGGGCTTACGGGCCCACTATTAATTTCATCGGGAGAACAATATCTTACGTGCTGGCGGCGGAGTATCGGGCGCGCTGTTCTTCAACAACCTCTCTCTCTCTCTTTCACTTTCTTGGTATCTATCCATCGTCTCGTTCTCTCTCTCCCGTTCTCTCCAAGTTCGTCGTTGTGTTCCAGACACACACCCTGACGATCTAATACGCGGTTAGCCGGAAAAAGAGATCTTATCTCCGTCCTCGGTAGCTCCGAAACGCGGCTGATTGTGCGCCACAGGAAACGCGACCTGTACGTGCCGTGTTTTCAACAGTTCTCGATCGTCGAAGGGGCTTGCTACCCGTTAAACCTTTCCCTGACATCTCGAACGAACTTGAACGGATAAAAATACGAAACATGATAGATATAAACAGTTAACGAAAAGATGTACCTGCAACGTGATTTACCGTTCCCGAGGACACGAGAGAGTACTCGAACCAGCTGAACAACCGCAAACACTGGAGTAGGTACATAGACCATTAGAAACGCACGGTCGACAAACAATTACCGATCACAATGCAGCGATCAGCCAGTCGGTCAGAATAACTGATAGATCGCATAAGCAAGGTACGCAATCAGCATGGCAGTCGCGCACGCAACTTCGACAGGCCGGATCGGGCCGGGTTCGAGGATCAGGATCGAGGATCAGGATCAGGCGCGCGTCCAAATCGCTGTCTAGGCGGGGAACTGACAGGCCGGATCATATTTCTTTCGTTCTGATGTTTCGAGAGCATCATAGTTCGCGGTAAGTGTAATACAAAGGTTATTACAGCGCACGATAACATCCGAGCATAGTCGACGGGTTTGACTGACGAGCTCTCAGACGTCGCTGCAGGAGCACGCCATTTGCGGGGCCCGGCTTGATATTTATCTGCAAGTAATTAGGAGTCGGGGCTGGAATCACGCATACACCGTTTTCGCCGTTCTTCCAGGATAACTTTCGCCCCGTAACGCTGCCAATAATAATTATACACTTCCCCTCCTCTATTGTCGCTCTGCTAGCGTGCTGCTAACGTCAGACCCTTTCTCCCTCTCTCTTTCACTCTGTGTTTTTCTCCTCGCTCCTTTTCCCTGAAGAACCTCGGCAAACATTGTTTCCGCGGCACTTACCGTTTATAGAGCCCGGCTTATCTGATTCTTCGGAAAAAGCTCAGTGATTCGTCACTCGGGACGTTTGAATCGCTTTTAGATCGTGCTCGAGAAGGAATTAGGGGGCTCGAGAAGTATCGTGCTCGTTCCAGCTCGCTCGGAATTGATTTCGAGTTTCATTTCGCTTCGTGAATGCCACGTGTGCTCAAGAAATCGCGTCGATTCACAAACCTTTTATTCTCCACTGTGAAAATACGTACACTGAACTTTATTATCTTCGTTTATACTCGCGCGCAGAAGTAGACCGCAAATAATGCACGAGGCATAATTTCGAAGGTAGTCGAAGGATCCACCGGTTTCGGTGATTTCCTTTACCCAAGGAAAGTGCCACTGCAAATTTCCCGGTGGACATTTCCCCACTGGCACACGTCCGGAAGAGTTCTCGGAGAGTCTTTCAACGATCTCCTCGGTTCTGACCGCATCAAAACAACGCAGGCCAACGCATTGTTTCGCCGTTAACCCTTTAGCCTGGGCCCCGCCGAGAGGATGATCATAAATAAGTCACCCAGTGCGACGTCTCGCGACTCCTGCCACACCGGAGGATTTATTCGCACGTGCAGGTACTTTGCAAATTGTCGTGACGGGACTAGAAAGTTAATGGTAGAATTCCTGTCGCACTCTATTAACGGGAAAGCTACCCGGTAGCGTTCGCTACGGAGATTTCCTACTTTCCTGTGGACCTGGCCGGAGCGTGTGTTCCTAAAGAAATCGTTTCTGCGTTCCATCGTTGCCAGGTAAATCATAGTAATTTTCGAGTCGGAGAAGTTGAATTCTCGAAGCCTCCTCCGGTTGATTCTGGGTTGATTGCGATCGTACTAACCCTTCGCACATCGAGCGAGATTCGTGACGAAGATCCTGAACAGATTCTACTCGATATGCTTGTTCTTAATATACTGTGATAGCAAGTCGGGTTTGCAATCCAGTGCCATTTTCATTACACGCATAGTCCCTCAAAATTTCCGGGATTTCAGTCATCCGTTTAAGAAATACGGGACTAACAGACTATGTGGGATCCTGTGGGATTGCGGGATCCCAACTGGCGGGATTGCAAGCTTTCAAAAGAGTTCACCATCGAAGCCAAAGCTTGATGATCCTCAACGCAACAATTACAACAAAACTCGTGTCTTTCCCGCGAAGTTGAACTTCGGTTCTGTCAAGATCGGTACTCGGCGGATTCAGTCGAGTTGCGAAAGTCTGAAAACCCGGACCTAGGTCAGTTGCGTGCCGGTAGGGATCATCGATCACCTTGCGAAGACAAAAGAGCCCCCGATAAAGAAACGGATACCTCTTCGATCAGCGGCGTATCATCAGCAACAGAGAGCGGGTCCGGGGCTCTCTAGGCAAGGAGACGATAACGGTATACATGTTAGACGGTTGCGTTGGTCGAAAGAGAGAAAGAGCGAGAGCGAGAGAGAGAGAGAGAGAGATGGTGAGCCGCGCGGAGGCAGCAGGCAGCGGCGGCTGCCCTCGTCTTCATGATCAGAAGAGCGGCAGCATCCTGGTCCTCCCTTTAGTAGTCTCATACCACTGGAAAGAGCGTATACCCTTACCCATGGTACCCCTGGCGGCGCGGTGCTAGCCGTGACACGAGAATGTGATTAATGATCGCGACGGAGAGCCCGTGCACCGTACACCCGTTCTCTCCTCTCTCTCTTTCTCTCCTCTCTTTTCCGCCCCACCTCTTCATGGTCCCGCCATCCCTCTCTACCGATCACCGTGACCAAGGTTCTCGCTCCTCTTCCAGTACGAAGTCGATTCCCTTCTTCCCTGGACGTCCGCGTTTTCTCTTCCCTCGTACACAGGCTCTCTCTTTCAGCAACCCCTGCTGCTGCCGCTGACGTTCTCGCTGCCGCTGAAATTGCTCTTCTTCGTCTTTTGCTAGATTCGTCTCTCTCTCTTTCTGGTCTTCGTCCCAGCCTGCAATCTGACTGTCTGCCAGCTTTCTTCTTTCACTGCGCGATCCTCTTTCTTCTACGCGGTTCAACTCTCCGATCATCATCTCTCGCTCCTATTTTCTACGCTGCCCAAGCAGCCAGCTGGTTTTCCCTCGATGCTCGTTCTCTCCTTTCGCGTTTACCTTCCTCTTCTAGGCTCCGAGAACAGGGTCAGATATCAGCCCTCCGAGGAAGGGGTTGATGTTTATGCGAGCACCGTCGGTACTGAATAATTCTTTCGGTGTCGGAGCCCGGAGGTTTAATGGACGCCGAGTGGCTACTGCAAGTTTCAAACATTTTTGCGACAAAGTTTTTGCGAGATCGGAGACACTGTGTTTAAGTGCGTTGAGGATTTGAGTGCGAAAGGCACCGGTGTGTGTCGAATTAGTGTTTCTTTCGACCAGCCTAAATTTATTCCGAGCATAAATTTGTTCGCGGAGCTAGAAAAAGTTAATTGAGCGAAGAAGCGAACAGAGTAGATTAGCAGATCTAATTAGATTAAGCTAATTTCAGTGAAGGTAACGCGAGAATTACGATGACCCGACACGGAGTTGTTAATTATCCAAGACGGAATTGTCAATCTCATCTTGTTACGTAAATAATGATTCGCCTGTAAACAAGGTTTGATAGATGCTTAAAACAAACCCTTAATTGAATTCACACTTAGTCATTCCGGTTCGTTCAGAAACCGACGAGTCATCCAGCACTGATTTTTTCCCGGTTCCCGGGCCCTCTTGTTTCGACCAATTTACTCCGCTGCCGTTATTCCCGTCGATAAGCCTCGTTCCGATTGCTCAACGAGAAGTTTCGCATTCTTGTCGACCTACCAACCTCGATAATATTAAGTAGCCTCGCGTCAACAATTTATTTTCCATCGACAGGACAAAATGTGACTTTCTAGAAGAATTCTTGCATAATTGCAATATTTTCTCTGCGCGGCTCTTCCCACTTTCATAAAAATTTTTATTCCATGTTTATGCGGTTAAACTTGTCTAGATTCTATAAAGAATATATTTCTCCAGACGAATTTTCCAGCTTCCATAAACAGAATTAGAATTCAATTTTTTAAGAGTTAGAAAAAATACTGATTTTTTGTGAAGCTGATCTCTCGTAGGTCTTACAGACTCGACAGATGTTACGTTGTGATTTTGCGTATGTTCTATTCTTGAAGGCTTTATGGCAGCCGCTGTTCCTCGCCCCCGAGCCGTTACATTATTCATGTTTAATATCATCAAGTATTTCATCCCCCGGACGGAACCGAGTTCGCCGGCCATCACGGCCGCCGTTGCAAGTGTTACCAACATGGACGCGTGTAGAGTTTAGGCGACGACAAGTCTGCGAAGATTTCCTACCTCTTGTATCTTTCATCGGTTTCTAATAACACGATTACCCCATTCAGAAAAAATCATTTCATCGTTTCTTTCACTATGAGAGTTCTTCAAGAATTACGTGAAAGAACTTCTTCATTTATAATAATAATCTATAAACTAATTTTTGTACACTGATCTCTCAATCGTAATTTTTTCAGCTGAAATACGTAAATTAGCAACTTACACACACTGCACCCGAGTAAAGAAGAATATTTTTTCCAGAATTGAGCATCAGCTGCAACGATAAATAATTCTGAAAATATATGAACTAATTCTTGTGCACTGATCTCTCAATCGTAATTTTTCCAGCTGAAATACATGAATTAGCAACTTACACACACTGCACCCGAGTAAAGAGGAATTTTTTTCCAGAATTGAGCATCACCTGCAACAATAAATAATTTTAAAAAACCGAAATGTGTCGATTTCCCAAACAATGTGCGAGGATTTAAGCGTTCAGGATCAGATACGATTTGATAGACGTGCAATCGATTCAGGAATCAATCGAGAAGTAAAAGAACCGCGAACTAAATAGCTCGCGGCAACAGTTAAAAATGATCAAATAGGTATGCCCTATCGTGTTTCAGCAAATTCCAGCTCGCTGTCGGCAATAAGTCATTTCGCTGGCGAGTAAGACAGCACTTTCAATTTTCTAAATTCCCTCGACTGTAATTGCTCATTAATGTCCTCGCCTCGCCAGGCCGCTTCACCAGCCATAATAATCCATGCAACATGTTCACTAAACTGTAATTATTGACTCCTAGCAATCATTTTATGCTCATTACTCTCAATCTCCTCTCCAGCATTAAGATTTCCTTCCACTTAAAACGGATCGCCGATATCATTTCCCCGAGAGAGAGACTATTTCTAATAATAATGATCTCGTCAATCAGACAACTAAACCCTAATTATCAACTACTTACCGATTCGACTTGCTATCAATATTCTGCTTTTCTTCGGCCTGAAATTCCAGCTACTTAATCGAGCCGGTGCGGTGCCGTCTATTTGGAAACTCAACTCCAATTTTCTGGTTTCCAAACGTATCTTTATTATCATTTTTATGGTGCGTGCTTTTAGCACGTGTTTTACACTCTGTCATTACACAATATTCATTTCGTAATGTTGGGATACAATATTAATGGCTTCGCAAAGTGCGAATGATACTGCCAGAAGAATATGTTCTCGCTCCTCGTCCGCCATTTGCAAGCAGTTTGCAGTCAATGATTATGCTGTCACGAACTATTCACTCCCGGCTCGAATTACTATGTTTAAAAGAGTTCTGTTCTACTGTAACATTACACAAACCGCGTATAAAAATATTAACAAACATGCGTGGAACACAGATATCCTGAAGTTTTCTTCCTAAAGCTGCGATCTCCTTTGCGCGTCTGGACGCAGCGTTCTGTTATCCCAGCGCTTTTTATACTCCATTCGTCAAACTTCGTCAGAACTGCGTGTAGACGCGTGTGTCTGCAAAAAACCTTGCGTTTTGGTCTGGTGCAACAGTCAAGCATCTCGCAGCGAAAATACAAACGCAAACACGTGCGTCGAACGCATATCGTAAATCGATCGAGGCACGTGTTTGAGTTTGGGCGATGCTGTTTCGTTCTTCTTCGCAGTGAAAAACAAGAGAAGACATACCAAATCGCATGATAGAAACGCAAATTTGTGCGTCCAGAGGCACAGCAGAGAGCTGCGACGAATGAAGCACGGATAACAAAACGCTGCGTCCAGATGCAGAAAGGAGATCCCACCTTAATTCAAGAAGTATAGGCTAGAGTAGTCATTATATTATTTATTACTCGATAGCTTCTTGATGTCTTTCACAACTATCATAATTACAACTATTTCAGTGTGCCTACATGTAATTTAATAAATAGTTAAATATTAGTAACATACACCTTCGATTTAGAAGAGGTAATATTATTTACACGAGAGTTTAGAATAAGATAGTATTTGAATGGAATCGAAGAAGAGAGTCTGCAGATTTAGTTTCAGCGGCCATGCTGGGCGGCCATGCGCCCCTAAACGCTCGCGGTCCGAATGGCTACCGAACGTCAGGCTTGAATAATGCATTCATTCCGATTCATTATTCTAAACGGGAGGTTATTCTCCTCGCCCCCGGCGTTTTTCAAATGTAAAAATCTCGAACAGAGTCTTCAAGGAAACAGGAATAACAAGAATCCTGCTACGCGAACACGAGGCCAAAACGTCTTACGATTATTAAGATCGACGGCATTCGGATATTGAAGGAAACTGCGTTCAACGAAGATATCGATAAGTGATTTAGATAGGCGGGAAGCGAGCCCGATAGAATCAAAGTCATCGTGCTTGGAACGGGCACTGACTGATTTCTTCCTCGACCCCTCGTGACTTCTTAATTTCCCGGGCCGGCTCTGCCTTGGACAGGTTCGTTTAACAGTAGAACTAGAAATTCTATTTCGCCAAGTATTTTCTGAAGAATCTACAAACCTCCACCAACCTCGCACAATTCGATTCAATTAATCCACGAAACTTGAAATTCCACAAAAAATAAAATCCTCTAAGTAAAACAATTTTTTCCGCCCTGGTTTCTTAAAAATCGCAAAATACAGACTCGATCTCCAACCACCCCTTTCAATTTCCTCTAAACCCGCGATGGACACATTCTCCGTGAACAAACTCGCGAAAATAATTCACCAGCGTCGAACAAACGCACCCTTCGACAGTTTCGGCCATCGTCGGCCGAAGGTGGACCCAAAAGAGCAGTCCGGGGGTGTGAGGGGGTAGAAAATAGAAGAGAGTGCTCCCCGCGGAAATCAACGGGGGTGCGAGCGTTTCGGGGGTGAAATTTCCGGCGTATTGTCGGCGTTCGGCGTTCGTGGATGATCCGAAGCCACCATCAACCCCTTTTGTGAACGAGGAGTGGATGTTAGGGGTGGGGGATGTCGGGGGTGGACGTCAGCGAACCGGGAGCTGATGGGATATGGGGATGGCGACGCGTCCCTGGCGACGCCGCGACGCTGACAGCGTCCATCCTCCCAGCCCGAACTCTATTTCCGCGTTTTCTTTGACACACCCGGGATTAAAAGCTTCGGCTGTTTCTGCGGGCTTGCGGATCCGTCAGCTCCTGCGGCGTGATGATCGCCAGGATGATCGCGTCGCCGACGGAATCAACGGGGATTAGTCGATGTTGATGCGGAATGAAGTGGAGACAGTCTACGACGCTTTCAACTCGAAAATGGGGTGGTTTTTCATCGTTTCGATCTAGTAATCGAAATTATCAAGGGTTTTCGACGCTCCACTACTTTCGAATTGTATCTGAAAGCGGGTAACGCTAAACCTACCGACAACGAAAAGCGATCTAAATGTTTCAGTTTACAAAAATGACTGGACTCTACTCGTTTCGATTTTGTCCAATATTGATCACGATATGTTCTTGGATAAAGCTTATTCATCGAATCAATTTCTGTGTAAGCAACTTCGTAAGTTCAATAATTATGAGATGAAAAATATGAAACCGGTCATTCGACCGGCAGTGTCCAATGAAGGATCTGAAAATTCTTTATGGGTTTTAAAACATATGTTACCATTTCCTGAGCAAACGCATAATTGTTTCTTCCTTTCCCCAGAAACCATGGGAACTTATAGTGGACTCGAAGCCCTTAATTGATGATGTTCGAACTGTGTTTTGGAAATTACACGAAGTGGATCCTTCGGCTGAGTTTTTCGTATATTTTCTAGTAAAAGGACGGCATTCTCTTTGTGCGGCGGCCATGAAAGCCGAGACAGAGGCCGCGGAAAGCAGCGGGGTGTTAATAATGGTCCTGGAATTTGGTCCCGGGTGCTGTGGACCAATGTCAAAGGACCTTTTCTCGTCCAATCCCGTGGCGGTGTGTGTTTCGGCAGGATGTTGTTGTAGGCTGGACCAAATAGGTTCCAGAGGCGGACCCTTCTTTTAATTGTATCGAAGGGTCGATCCACACCGGAGCCCTCCGGTCAAAGACTCGTGAGAAACGGAATGCGCGCACACGAACTCCAATTCATCTGCCCCGGCTTTCCGTGAAAACGGATATCATTAATTTAGCCGTCGCCTGCGAAAAACCGGGACAAATTGCTGAAACAGTGAGAGGTTCTTTAATATCATACACTCGGGACCAAACCGACACTCGATGGAAAATACTAGTGGCTTTTGTGCCACTCGAAATGTCCAATTTGATATCCTTAGTCTACGAACCTTCTTCAGTCTTTTAACTAACCAGATATAAAAATCGTCACTCCAAAAAATATTACAATTTATTTGACATATGCAGTTCATTTGTGATAATTAGACACCGGATTTTATGCATTTATGACAGAAATCAGTAGACGTAATTTAAAACAGTGCAGATATTAAAATAATTTAGAGATATTGTACTATTTTCAGCCTATGAAACATATTGAAAAGAAAAATAATTTTCTATGTACCCTATGTACCACTTCAGTTTGTTGCTATTTAGGTGAAAATTTTTTATTTTGCATAAAGATCTGCAGTCTAGTGATAAAATACATATACTTTATTTTAGCCTCATGATTAAGAAATTGGACTTGGTTTACATAAACCTAACCAATAAAATTCTATCTTAAACTTTTATTCATCCACTCGATCACTTATTTGAAGCATTTGAAACATTGATATAAGATCTAGATAGTGTAGAGAAAATATATTTTAACCAAACACCCGGGTATTTTGCAACGTTTTGCTGCCACGCAAGATCAACAAAGTTGCAGACGCGAAAAAATGCCATAATGGTCCCGAGAACGTTCCTCCGATGTGTATCAGCTTGATTGAGACATATCATACAAACTTGCCGCCAATCTGTGAAGAATCGTAGCTCGTGTTCGCGTATCCGAGCTTTGTGCTCGACAAGGGCTGTCACAATGGGACAAGAGCAGCCTGATGGACGAAAAAAGAAAAGAAAGGGGAGCAGCTGTGAAGAGAAACCTTGAAATGGCGATTCTATGCGCGTCACAAGTCGCTTGGCTATGATCCTTCCTGCTCGGCTGTGTCTTGCTCCTTGATTCTGTCGTCATTCCCCATGGATTATCTTTTTGTGCGAGTATTCTCAAAGAAACGGTCTAATTTCACCGCTTAGAACGTCATGGTTCGTTAGCCGATAAAAGAATCGGAACGATCATCCTGGTCGGCGCTTAATTTCATCGTCGCTGACAAAGTGAATTTCCTGTACCGGCTAGATTCGGCAAAAAGTGGCATACATTGTGGTGCATTAGGCTGAAAGAGTTCTAAATCTTCTGTACACAGAAATAAAAAATCATTGTACAATGTCAGATTTTCAAGAAATCGCTAATCTTCAAGCTATTACTTCACTGTTTTCTGGTTTCGTTGAACATATATTACATATTATACTAATTTACAGACGCAACTTTTCTCCTGAAAATGGTCCGGATCTGGATCGAAACGTCGAGAATTCTTTGAATTGCAAAATGGCTTGTTTTTAACAATTGATCGAACCTGTGCGCAGAAGACATCATACATTTTCTATAAAATTGTTACGAACGACTAAATTCAATTTTTAATATTCAAACTATTCTACTTTCGTAATAAAAAATCGTACAATAATGTACCTGGACTAATTTTAAAGTTTGGAACTTCTACTCTCGTAACATGTCAGTCATTTTCTTCGAAGATTTTTTTGCACGACACTGCGGGTGGAAAAATAGTGCGATATCAAACATCTCTAAAAAGGTTGCAGAATTTTTTTCGTGAATTAATCCAGTATAAATTTGAAGATTGAAGTATCCTCTTCACAACGAGTGCCTGAAAATTGATGTACGATTTGTTTTGGCTGTTCGATAGACAAAAAACGGAGAACAAGTTTAGTCCTGTAAAGCCCTCCTGCTGTAGCTCGTATTGTTGTGAAGTTGGCGATCAATTTTTCATTAAAAGTTCAATAAAATGGGTAATAAAAATCGTACGTCAATTTTTGAGGTGTTGTTGTGAAAGCTTCAGTCTTTAAGTCTGTGGTAAGTTCGTTCACAGACGAAAATTTTCAATGTTTTTACAGATGCTTCAATCCGTAGTAGTTTTGAGGAAGAGTAAGTTCAAGGTTTGAAATGAATGGCGAGACTGACGCTGAAGATGAGTTGGAATACTTTTCGGAGCCACTGTATGACGAGACAGGATTAATATTGATCCGTCTAGTATTTGGAACCGGGTCAACGGAATTAGGGGATTAATTACACGAAGGGCGTTGATGCCCAATTCGGTCAGTGCTGAAGGGGATGTTGTGGACCAAGGGTGTCTGGACACTAGTCAATCCTCGGCTTTCCAATGAGCCGGTGATAAGGCGCGTCGTCAAACATTCCTGATAAAACGCTGAGCAAACTCCAATTTTCCGTAGAATACATGAATTATTATACCTTTTAATCCTTCTACGATTTTATGCTTCCCTCATCCATTTTTCTCGCGGATGTACAAAATCCGCTTACAACTCACACGAAATTCCTTGTAAATCGATAATTGCTCGCAGGAAGTAAATGTTGGAGAGCGTAGAACAGGATCGGAGATAAGAGTAGAAGTATTCCAGTTGGTCAGAATCGATCCCAGCAACCGAAAACGAGTTCCAAAGGAAGAATCCTGGGCCGCGCGTGGTGGAGACTCATTGCTATTCCACGGAGTAACTCATGCGGGGCATTATGGTAGTCGCAGTTGGGGCTCTACTAAATTGAAAACAAGATCCGTCACGTTTTCGGGCAAGCAAAAAGAATTTTAATGAATTATAAGGAGCAGGTATGAAGGAGGATTGACAGGCGATCCTGGTGAAATTAAAGGAGCTGCCCACTGAGGACGCTGCCGGCCATTATGCTGCTGCTCTCCGGTTTTTTTGCGCGGCGAGAACACCACTGGATGGTTACTAATTTTTAGAATAGATTGCTTCGCCTCTCTCCAGTCGCAATTTGCGACACCTCGAATTTTAAAAGGGTGAATTTGAAGTGCAAAACCTGTGTCAGCAGCGAAGCTCGCTCAACAACTCGTTAAAAGCGATGGAAAAAAGAAGCTTCGTGTATGTACAGACTCTTGCAATCGACGCAACAAATTTTTATTTCCACGAAGATTCGCAATCTAATAATTATTCTGCGTACTGCAGCCTATTCAGAAGTCTCGGATTCAAGTTATTAAAATTTTAATGAAAAACCAGCGTTTGAATAATTCGCGAAGTAATAACAAGAGATCAATTGCTGATGGTGCAATAGAAAAACCAAATGCATCATTCATGATTTTTATATGCCACGGTCATCTCGGATGGTTTTCATACCTGCGTCCATGTGCATAGGTGTACAGTGTCGAGATGAAGATTAATTTAAAGATGTGTTATTGATGGTATAAGAATGGTGACATTCTTAATATTTATTCAAGTAGCGTGTTAAGCCACTGCTTAGTTACGTTACGACACTGACAAGCGTGTTGCTTATTATCGCGAAGCTGATTGTCGATTGTCGGATCGAACATTCTATTTTATTTGTCCGCTTTTAGAATCTTACTTCTTTGCATCTTGTAGACAAATATATCTGAAAAGAAGCAAAGCCCCTCACAATCCACTCGAGAGAATTCTTCCAATATAATTAATTAATGAGAGAAAATGTACAATTGAGATTACAAAAATGTATTTTCGGGATAAAGACGTTTCAATCGTTGTAACTATAAAGAAAATCTTACGGCAAGGTGTTGATAATGTATAATTAACAGAGACATGAGTTTCGTCCAGGTTTTTGCGACTCTGACCCACGGTGCGGCGTCGCGTTGCTATAGTGCAGCGTTCGCAACGGGAGAAAAAGGAATTTAATGAATTACAAAGACTGCATCCCGCAATAGAGAAAGAGGGGAAGGGGGTCAGCGGAGTTAGGGGATTGGCAGTCGATCCGGTCGGAATTAAAACGGCTGGCCGTCTAGGGGTTCTGCGGTGCCGCTCCGTCTTGGGGGTTTTCTTGCACCCAGGCCAGGGTTCGGCCGAGGGTTCGGCCGAAGGTTCGCCGAACGTTCCGTGTAGAGCATGGTCCAGGAAAGAGTTCGAAAAGCCAGAAGAAAAAGGAGCTTCGAGACGCGGCGACGGTGGAAGGCGAACCTTCAACGAAGAAGAGGAAGAAGAAGAAGAGGATGAGGACGAGGAGAGAGAGAGGGTCGATGGGGGAGGTTGAGGCGATGGTACTAGGGGACTTGATGAGAACGGCTGGTGGGGGAGGGTTTCCGAAACAGCTCGCCGCTATCTCGACTGATCCGATCAAGATTAATGAACGTGCGGCTTGCGAGTCGAAGCGAAGCCTTTGCGCCGCCCAGGCTGCTCTTCTCTGTCTCTCTTACTCTTTCTCTTTTCCCCTCTACGTCTACCCTCTCTATTCCGCTTCTTCTTTCTACACAGGTTCTCTTTTTCACTCTAATTCTTTCTCGTACCCCGTCGATCTACGCAACGGCAGCGACTAGCGACAGGTAACGTCGACGTGTCCTCGTAATAGCGTGGTTCGCGGTGGCTGGTGCTCGGGTACCGTTTGCCAGCTCTCTGCTCGCTGAACAGACACCTATCCTGGATGCCAACCGTGTGCCTTGCGGAATATCCTGGTGGGTGATTGGTCGAGATCGGTGTTGATCGTGAAACTTAGGGGATGGCGAGATTCGGATCTGTTGGGGATGGACAGTGAGGACCTTCAAGGGTTTTGAGAATGTAGATTTTTGTTCTCCAGGCGAATCGATCCAATTTGATGTTGTTAATGGGACTTTGGGGATGGCGAGATCGGAATAACTTCGCGCTGGGGCCATATTGAAGAAATTCGATTTTCGGCTCAAGTGGAGATGTCAGATTGCACATGCAGCATAATTGGAACTTATTACGAAAGACGTCCGGCATGTTTTATGACGTCTCAAGTCTGTATTGAGGCTGCAGTTGTTCTTCTTTCGCTGAAAGAGCAGCAGCTGTCCCCGCGACAGCACCTGTCCAATTCGCTCGCGATATCGGCCGAGTTCGAGAATAGGAAAAATGACGGGCGGCTACGTAGATTCGAGCGATCCCCATTACTTGTAATTGGAGGGGATTAACGAGTCACGACTCCATTTATCAGGCCCCGTAATTACAAAGCATCTCGCCTCCCTCCCGCGGCAGCATTCTCCTCACCCTTCCGCGTTGGTGCGCGTCACTTTACGCTCGCTACGGCGACTGACTGACATCCCCCCAGAGGCAGTTTCGCATCTCAAATACACATTAGGCTGTAACTAAAGATAACAGGAGCCCCGTGTCGTCGAGGGGGAGCCACGGTGAAATTAGATTCGAGTCCGCAGACACCGCGGACACCTCATCACCCGTGTTCCGATCCCGGCGATGTTAATCGCGAACGATGAGCTTCGCCTGACTTACACCAGATTTTCAAAGCGATGCTTACAACCTGTCCAAAGCTCTGTCAACCCGATATCACACCTGTCTTATTGTATTCATCGCTGTAATAATTATTACACGTGCACGAAGTACCCGCAGGCAATTCAGTTTCGTATACAAGATGTATTCGTTTGATCGATTATTCTTACGCATTAAAATTATTAAACGAATAAATACATTTTTACTCAACTCCTGTTTCGTACAACATTTGCAGAGAAACTTAGAGGACAGCAAGCCTGCGAACAGATCCCTCGCCATCCCAATTACCAGCGCAGCACGATCAACCGTGAGCCGATCGTTTCCAGCATCGTGTCCGGCCTATCCAACGGATGAATAATCCCGATAGAAACATTGTGGTCGAAATGAATTAATAACTCGATCTGGGCGCACAGATTTCTCGGCGAACATCTCGGAATAAAAGCGCATCCGGCGAGACCGGACAAGTCGCGCAACATTTGTTGCCGGTATCGTTGCTCTGGATCGAACCGTGCCGTTAACCGAACAAGACTTGCAATGACGTCGAACAGCAATAATTAAAAAATTTTGCCTGTCGGCGGGGACTCGGGCGATTCGCGATCTCTTCGAATACAGAGAAAGAGAGTCAGTGGTCTTGGTCGATATACACGCCGGTGGAGAAAAGTTATAAGCCGCGCTATTGGGATTGGCAGGCCAGATAAAGGCAACGGTAGCCAGCAGCGGTAGCCAGCGGGAGCGAGTTCTTTTTCGTTCGTTTTTCGTCGCGTCCGGCTACTTGGAGATAGACGTGTCACCAACGGACCGTCGGCGGTGGGGGCAGATAAAAATACACGTTTCCCCCACGGTTCGATGGTTTTAATTAATTCTGAGGAGCGACGCGACCGCCCGTGTTAACTTTCCGGGTCCCTCGCTGCATCAGCCGCGCGTGTCCCCGATCGCTACTGTGCAGCTCGCTCGACCGACTGATGAATGCACCTCGGCTGCGACTTCCGTTAGCTGGCTAGCTGGGACATTATCCTCGCTACCACAGGACCCGAAAACCGCCGAGGTATCAATTTTGAACTAAATTGGAGTACTTTCGATTGTAGCCGCGTTTTTATTTTCCCGATTTCCACTTTCGCGTGGCTTTTAGAACCCGTGGACCCACCCCTCAGCCTCAAGATTAACTGATTTCATTTCCAACAGGTTCAAACAAAAGTCAAACCGCAATCTAGCCCCAGGGACCACCGTATCCGATTTCCAAGGTATTTTTCAGCGGGGAATCAATCGAAAGCTCAGCGATCCAAATCCGTCCAGGTCCCGCAATCACCTTAAGTAGTCCACCGTCGACAGTTTCCCGGGAATCATTTATCAGGAGGATCGCAAGCGCGTTGCGCAACCGAAGTGTGTGGTCAGAAACCCGTTAAATCTTGACTACGCCAGCGGAGAGAGCAGGAGGGTGTCGAGGGGCGCGGGGAGCTTTCGAACGCCAGGGAGGCGCGAATTTCACGTTGTTTGTCCCCGGAGTTTGCCAAACGAGCGATTCACTGACCACCCACTGTACATTCTGCGCCGTACAGCTTGTAGATCGCGCGATTGCCAGGCGGATGCGGACGAAATGACCGGGCGCGTATGGATCATTTGTCTTCAAGCAACGAATGTGGAACGCGACCGTGTAGGTGGCACAAAACGCAGCCCGAAAACAGGGTCACGAATCGTGTCGTGGATCTGATAGCGCCTCCCGGAAGACGATCCCGCAGAAAATTTCGCAGAAAACCACCGACTACAACCCGAGGACTTCGCTTTGTCTCGTTGCACGCTTCGGATTCGCGAAACAGCCTCTTGGATCGCTAGAATTAATTTTTGGGAAAATCGTCGTTGCCTGAACCTGCTCAGAAAATATTAAAGAAGTGTCTTATCCTTCGAAAGATAATTACAAAGAATTCCGATGAAATATTATTTAATTTGGAGCTTTATATAGTTTTACGCTATTCTTCCATGTGTTTTCTTAAGACTTGTTTGTGCTTAGCAGAGGAAGCCACTTCTGAAAAATTTGATCTTTACTGCGACACTTTCCCTGTTTTCAGTGAGGAGGATTTTTATTCCGTTTGTTAGTTCGTTAGGGTTTCCAGCGCGACTTCGCTAACGTCGGTAGGAACGTCAGCCCATAGAAGGACGGAGTCATATTTCAATGCGACGTGGCTTCAACTGGACATTGAAGGTGACGAGTTTATCGACAACGTGGCTGTCGCTATCGGCAGATAGTCATCTGCATAAACCTGCAAGCCGGTTCGAAAGTCCTCGGGGAACGTCTTTTGCCGACTAATTAAGTTGAAACCGTGAAACATCGAGAGAAAGAGTACAACTTTCTGAAGAGCTAGCTTGATTTTGACTGTTCGTGAATAAGAAGTACGTCGAAAAAATTAGTCTCGATGGGTTCGAGAGTATAATAGTCGAAGGGATAGGAGTCTCGTGTTTGGCAAGGGTTGTTTTGCCCTAGAACAATCAACTGGCCAGCCTGTTTGCCTTAATTCTCGGCTAACACAATCTATATCCGAGAGTGGCTTGTAAGGGTATTCAGCACCGGAAGACAACGCAGGTCGGCGGTACGGATAACGGAGCAGTGTATAGATCTTGCAATTAGCTGCTCTTGTGTGGTTCCTTCCTCCTTGCCCGTCGAGAACCTCCCTGTTAATCTTGTCGCTCACTGGTTCAGTCTGCGTTTTTACATTCCCTCTGTCACGCCGATTCGCCGCCTCCAATCTTATTGGACCTTGCACGCGCTGTTCGATTTCTTGCCGTCGAACTCCAATCGACCACGATTACCAACTTAGGAATTTACAATTCATGTTCGACAATTTTTGTGGAACGTTCAATTGCAATTTTTATTCAAACATAGAATACTGTAATAATCTAACTGTTTCTGGATAGGCGTAAGAAAAATAAAATGCTAACTTATTATCGAATGTTTTCTTTAAAAAAGGACAGAGCTGTCCCTGCAATCTAATCGTTCCACGAGTTGATTGATTTAAAAAGAGTTGATTTTATGGGATCGGGCTCGCGATCATTCGAGAAATAGTTCTCGGTTGTTCCATCGAGGATCACGGGATCGCAATGCAGCACGGGCTTTCGATCCTGGGTGGTAGCAGGTTATCCCGACTGTTGGCCGGGCTGCTGGTTGCATGGGCGGAGGCAGGGTCGTGCAGACGGCCCCTCATTCGCTTTCCGGGTGCCACCCTTCTTTTCGAGGCTGCTGCGGCATATCCCCAGTCCGGGCTGCGGCAATCACGCACGTGCTCACGCATGCGCCAAACCGGCAACGCCGCACGCATGGGCGCCCACATACACGCGAGACACACGAATACATGTGACCGCGTGGGCGACGGAGAGACTCCCCTTTCTACTCGATAGTCTGCTTCGAATTCGACGCCTCTGTCCTCTGGGTCCATTTTGACCCGTCCGCATTTTTATCCCATCTCTAACAGAATATTATTCACCTAATCAACTTCATATTGCATTGTTAACATCGCGGGAGAAATTTCTGAAAGACTAAAGCAACGGCTATTGCGTCGCAAGTTAAGAGAGGCAATTTTAATGAATGTCACGATAATGAAAGAAACGATCGACGGTCGGCGTTTTATGTTTTATTTTTCATTAGAAGTTATCTGGCAGCAATGTTGAAGCCGCAGCAGCGTGTCGATTCGGTTTTATCGACGCGCTACGCAGTCCAGCATTATCTCGTTCTTTCATACATTTTCCAGCTATGGGCTATTCCTTTTCGAAGGGAAATGATTTATTATGCGGACTCTATAACCGGTAAATTTATGCACACAATTTTACATACGTAATAAGGATGAGATACTGTCAACGCCGTCAGGTAACAAGTTTACCTCGGCTGGCTATCGTTTGTTTCCTGCTTGGACAATGTATCGGGCGAAAAACTGGTGAAATGGCGCTAACCCTTCATTGGATAACTACGTCGTCCCCGAAAGAAATACTTAAAACCTAATCGATACTGTCCAGTCTTCGACTAGTATTTAATTATTCTCGGAAAAGCACGAACGAGATTGTTCCGTCTGAGTTGGAAGCTCCAAATCTATTTGCATGAACGATTATGTTCGGCGAGTATAAATTTACAAGACTTCCAAAATGATATATTAATTGTTTTCGAGCATAAGTTTGTGTGAAATGTACAGAATTATTTATTCTGCCGCTACGTTATGCTAGGGGGTGAAACAATCCTTGAAATAATTTTGCAGAGATTGTCTGTCAGATTTCCAAAATAAATTTTGATTGTGCTAAAAATTGGATTGGGCTAACAGTTGGATGGGAGGTCGCATCGTCCAAGAAACATGGCGTTATCGTAAATTATGAAACATTTATTTATTGATTTATTTACTTCACGATTGTATTTGATCGGTCTCTACGATCAATATAAACATAAGCATCGGAGTGTGCCCAAATACGGTTCTTATCGTACAGGCTATATACATTATCGATAGAATATCAAGGAATATAATGTCACACTTAATAGAATGTTCTCGTAAACTCGTGCGCCCTCAGAACTCGCTAATTACACTATAATTTCTCTCTCTCCCTCTCTCTCTCTCGTTCACACACACACACGCGTACGCATACTCACTCTCGGGCATTCTTTAGAATGAACGGTGTCGCATAAATCTTAACATCTCTACGTTTCCCTATAATAATAATCTGATAAACATCGTTTTGGTATATCGTCACAGCGGCTCTGTGCATTTAATCGTTTGATTGCTACTCGTCGCGTCGTCATAGTACACGCTTCCGGTCCGAGTCAGGTCTCTAGCCTAACTTTACACTAAACTTGGTCGTTCTCTGTACGTTCTCGACAAAAATAGACGTCATCTCGTGGTTCCGGGGGTCCAATATTTACAGGGTGCTTGTGACGTGAGCGATTCGCAAACCTGAATCTCCGAAGTCGTGGAAAAAAATCGCGTCTGATGACGACAGGAAGCTTCTACTTCGCGATTCATTTCCATCGGCTTCGTTAGCCTAATCGACCGAACACGATCGATGCCGAACACGAAAACAGACATTCTTCTAGAAAAAGAAACGTCTACTGGTGCTGTACCGCTAAGCTAATACCGAGTATTCGCGACCGCAAAATTTCTCACGTCACTCGTCGTTTCTCACGAATCCGCGAAAGCTTCATTTTCGTCCATTAAATAAAGCACAATCGACAGTCGTTCCAACACTCGACAGGTCGCACACTTAGGTAATAGCATACGAAGCACGGTTTAATCACAATAGCGATAAGACTTTCTTTACACGACTATACATATACACAATCAAGTGTCCGGGTGTATTTACAGTAGCAAGAAACAAATCTGTTCCTTTTCTGACCGAGAGCTGTTTTTATCGCGTTGGGGACGATTGGCGTTGTCGAAGATTAGGGGATGACGGTGCTTTATTGTACAATTTCTAGAATTGTTTGATGAGCAGACCTCACGTTTTTATGCGCATGATTTTTATTAGCGTCCTAGACGAAAACTTATTTTTGCTGTTGAGAAGCTCCTTTCGCTGTTAAAAGTAAAAGGAAAATCTTATTGAATCAGTATGTACAGAATTGAATTTTCCACGAATGCATAAAAGTGGTTAGGTCTGCTGGAGCATCGAAATCACTATCGGAATAGAAAAATCAATTCGAACGTACCAGGTCGGAAGCTTCTCACAAATTCAGTCTCAGACTCGAACGTCATCGTTGTCCGAACCGTTCACAACGTTCCGATCATTTCTCCTGCACTTCTTTCACACCGGATCTCTGAAAGTCCACTTTCGATAGTCAATTGCCTTCAAGTACTAAATTCGTGCACTTAAAATGTCTTCCAGTTCGTAACACATTCTCTTCGAGCACAGTCCAGATGGTAGAAACGATAGAGGATCTTCGGGATTAGTTTCGGAAATCGCAGCGACTCGCAGCGTCTCGGAGACAACTGGAATAATCGCACCACTTCCTTCCCTGATAGAAAACGCAATGGTTGTAACGGTTCAAACAGTCATCGTTTGTTTCAATGTACCAGAGAGTCTAGTGTCGTCTAGAAGCACAGCTGCGTTCACCATCCCCTAACTTTCCAATTCACTGGTTCCATTTTAATTACCGAGCGCTATCAACTCTTCAGAACCGAAGTTCCGAAACAATTTTAATTGAAGAATTGCTGGGGCCCACTGGTCAACGTAAATTGTATTATATACGAATCCGAATGTCGCTTCTCTTCGCGAGTTTCTGAGAAATTCAATTTTTGGGAAGAGACCTATTCTCTATCGTCTATCAACTTTAAAAATTCGTTCTTTAAAAAACAAAACAGCCGACGGTGAAAAACGCGTGTCAATTTAACGTTAACCGATCTAGTGACTACAAGAAGCCTCGAACAGAATCAACCAGTAGGCTCCATCAGTATCAGCCAGGTCCCAGCTTCTAGATCCCGCAGTAGCTATCATAGCTACCTCCAACCCCGTTCCAAGTCTCTCCATGAACGATCGCCATCCTTCGGATAGGGTCACACGGTGGTACACAGTTCGATGAGACTTCCAAGTCATCGTTGCAGTTAGACCATCCAGTTTGGATCGTCTCGCGGCTCCAGGGCCCCTAGGAGCTGACGGTTAGGCTCCTCGGGTACAAATCCAGCGTGCTCACGTATTCCAGTCCCACGAACGGATGTTACAGCGCCGTTAAACCATAATCAGACTTTATCGCCGACGGCGGGATGGGAGCCGTGACCTGCGATAGTCCTGACGGGCTGGTGGCCGGCGCGAGGGGGCTGATGCTTCCGGAGCCTATATGGCCCAACGGTCCCCCCGTCGGGCCCTCCATCATCCCGCTCACGTGGTGATGACTCAGCTGGGCCTGGAGATGGGCCAGGGGATGCGGGTGACCTTGGAAACTCGGATGCACCACGTTCGTATGCGGAAGGGCCGCGTTCACCGCATGAACGTCCCCCATGTCCAAGCCGACGCTCGAGTCCAAACTGCTATCAATCCCACTGGATGGCGAGTTGTTGTTGTTCTTCCTCTGGCTGTTGTTGTTTCCTGTTGGCAGCTTGCTCCTGGACCCCGAAGTCTTCGACGATTTCGATGCCGAGGCTGACGAGCCCGAGGACTGGCCGTTCGCGTTCTTCCTGCGAACGTTCTTCGTGTTCGGCAGCTTGTTATCCTTCTTCCACTTCATCCGACGGTTCTGGAACCAGATCTTTATCTGCCGCTCCGACAACACCAGTGTGTGAGCGATCTCGATCCGTCGCCGTCTCGTCAGGTACCTATTGTAGTGGAACTCCTTCTCCAGCTCCAAGATCTGGTGCCTCGTGTACGCTGTGCGCTGCCGTTTCGGTTCCATGCCCGGTTGGTACGAGCCGTTTGCTGGAACATGCAAATTCACAGGGTCACTTGGCTGATCGGAGTGCCAGCATTTGGGGACCGAAAGTTTTAGAACGGGGGATTTTTATTTTGCAAGATCCGCAGCCTAATGCTGCTACTTTTCAGAAATTTACTTTTGGAGTATTGTTTTGGAAAATTAGTGGAGGCAGAAAGGAACATCGATTTGTTTCCTGTTCGTTGCGATTGATGCAGAGTTGTTGTTAACTTCACTGTTTCTCGCGATTTTTAGGAATCGAGTGGCCAGAAAATTTATGGCAGTACAACACACTTTTTATAAGAAAAGAACAGGAGTGGTGTTAACTCGAAAATAGTCTCCTTGAGCGCAAGTTTGAGTAAAAAAGAGGGGTTTGCTCGGGGATATTGGCTGTCCTGGGTGTGTGTGTTTACGGGTTCGCTCGGTTTTAGCCACACTCTTAAAAAAAGTATAACACACCGTGCAGTTAGCGAAGGAAACAGTTCGCAACGGTAGCGACGGAACCCGACGCTTGGAAACAATCTCGCTTCAATAGAAGATATACTAAGCATACAGCTAAATTCTTAGAAACATAGAACTCTAATAAATAATAACTTCCCAAGCCCATCGAAACGGTGAACAAATTTTTCAAACGTATTGAATACAAGTTAAACAAAATATACAGCTACCACTGGAACGTATATTCGGTGAATAATGCAGCTGTTGCTTGGCTCCCACCATTTTTCTAAAAAACGGAGTATCGCTGACTTTAATAAATAAAACATGCCCCGATAAAATCGATGTAAGTACACGGGTACGCACAGAAAACACGTATGAATATGCATTTATACGGGCACTCTGTTCCAAAGGTGTACACTCATTTTTTACATTGATTTATCAAAGTCTCCAGGCGCTCGTCCATCGATGAAAACAATTTTCCCAACCCGTGCACACACAGGGGAAACGCGTAACCGTTTTGACCTTGTCGCGTTACTACAAAATGGCGCAATACATGTCCGCGTTGGCTGGTAGCATCATTCGTCAACAATATCGCATAATTCCCTGTTTGGTATGCAACAGTCGTCCTTTTCGCTCATGTTTCCATTATTCTTATCTCCAAGTTGGTACACTCGAATACAAGTGCAAATAACTTACAATCCCTTGGATAATCTCTTGGGTACACCTGGCGTCCGCTTCGTATTTTCATTGTAAACTTTTCCCGATAATTGTGTTCGGAGACTGCGAATATTTTCTCCAACGGAAAAGATAAATTATTTGATATTTTACAGACAGAAAACCTCCAGTATCACAATCTTATAATTCCTCCGAAGAACATTATTTCAGACAGCACAATCGTTAAGAGTTCTATTAACAGGATTCCAGTAGCTAATTTGGTAATTATTCGGACAATTAATTCGTTATTTACGTTGTCCTCTAACAACATTTTTATAGAGAACCGTCTCAGATTGAGACAAGCATTGTCAGCTGAGAAAATAATAAATCGGCCATTAGCACAGCAAATAAATTAGCATCCCGTCAGGTGGCTTGGCAGCAGCGAGCGTTTACCTCGCGACAACCGGCCATTATTTTACGACCAGCTCCAGTATCAATCCCTGTGAACTAAACCGAGAACGATCGTCGTCGTTTCCATCTGCAAAGTGCCCCGATCGCCGATTGTAACAGATAAAGAGACACGTCGCGTACACCAACGAACCGAACCGACGCTCCCTCGAGAGAGAGAAGTGTAATAATAACCGGCTCAACATTTCACAATCGGCGGACCAATGTTACCCAAGGCCGATCCGTTCGATGGTGGACGAACTTGAACGAGGATTATGGGCAGGCGTCTTTCATACCGATCGAAAAGTTCGAGAACGGTTGGGCCACAACCTGGAGCAATGAAACTATCAATACCAGAATGAGAGGAATATCAGTCGACCTTTGATTCAGATTTAATCATTGAAATCATTATTCCGTTTCTATGGTGCTGGAAAATTGATTTCTTCAGTCCATCTTTGATCTTGAGTGAATTTCTCCACATATAAAAATTTGTTTTTTGCGTACGAGATGACAAAAATTTAGTCCCTCTTCGATTAAACGTTCAATTAAAGCCTCAATTTTCCTAAAATCGCTCTGGAAAAATTGTGTAAATTTGTGCACATCAAGTACTTTCCTTGCCGCGTTACAAAAATTTGCTCCTCCTTATAAATATTCAAATATAATCCTAAAATCGCTCTGCAGATACCATAAAATTTTTCAAACAACAACCAATCGTCCAAGCAACTGCCAGTTGGACACGAAGATCGAGTAATTCCAGCACTGGAGACGAGTCGAACGGAGTCCGAAAGAGAGTTATCACGGCGAGAATCGTCACGATGACACAGACGGCAAGATTCGTGCGTCGATCCCATGGTCCCTATCAAGCAACGTCAATCCCTGTGGTGGCAGGGCTAGAAGCGTTTCTTGGTGGTCCGTAGAACTCGATAGAGGAAACATGGGAGCGAGTTCAGTTTAGAATCTGTGCAGACACATTCCATTCCGAAGCTGACCGTCGGTCCCTCTCCTAACAGCAGCGTCCGGTGACCAGGCCTCGGTCAAAAGGGGAAAGAGATTGCAGTCTCGCATGCCACAGGCCTCATGGACAACACAGAGGATCCGTAGACCAACTACACTCGACCGAAAAACTAACTGCCGTTTGCCGACGAATCACAAGACACGGCTCCTGTGGAAATTGGACAGGCTCGAGAGACAGGAAAGTTTGGCAGCGGATGTCAAGTCGAATGAGAGACGTCCGGAGAACTTCTTGAACGCTGACAGGCTTCATGCGCCCGCGAATGTGACAATTAGGGACGATGGATGGAATTTCGGGGATTGTTTTGTTCGTGGAAACCTAACCAGCTAAATGAGTCCAATTCTCGGACTGCGTTCGACTGCTGGACGCTCTTTTGTACTTTTATCGACAGCAATTTCATTTCTGTGCGTCGGACAAATTTTATGTACAGGTCAATCAATGTGAACTACGGTTTGAATATTTCTAGGAGTAAGGGATTTTTTCAAATCATTTTTGTATACGAGGAAGTAGATGTCTTTCAGTTTTTAATTCTGTGAATTATTTTAAGAATAAAATTATTAGTGCAATTTCGAAGATTGAACGATTTTGCAAATGGATGTATACGTTAAGCATTGACGCTGAGTTGGAAATATGGTCGACACAACAAAGTGTCCAGAGAACCAATACGATATTGTTTGAAAATAAATACTAGAATTACGTCTGTAGATTCCAGAATTACTCGGTTCACTGCGGAGACAAAGAGAAATTATTCAGAACTGTTGCAACAATATTATGCACGGCAGAAAGATGCTGAAATGTGCGATTTCTTTTTCCAGATATTTGTGCACATTTAAGAATCATGGGGATCTGTTCGGGGACAAGTAACGGTCGTTAAAAAAGAATTATTGAAAAACGCAACGTTGCAGCTGCGGAACAACGTCCCGAAAAGCTCATTTCGCGGACAACACGCCGCGTGTCTCTTTCACCGCGATTTTTTTGTTACCTGGAAACATGAATTATGATATTCGGCTTCACGGCGATCCTATATCCCCGTAGAACGCGGCTCAAAAGGAATAGTTGCAAGCTGGAATGAACAGCAGTTTCCCCCGGGTCAAAACCGAATAGAAATTTGAGGCTGCAAAGGCAGCCCAATTCTGAAGGATATTACGTTGCAAAAATTCCCTTTGAAGATTCATAATCCTTCTGCGAAACGCCTACCGTGGCTCGACGCGCGCTCGACCGGCGCCATTTTTATCGACGCCTTTGCGGCGGAACACTATTTCTGTCGCAATTGTAGATTGCCGATAAAAACCTCCACTATTCCGAGCATTTTTAACTCGTTGTAAATTTAGTTTACAGAAAATAACATACAATTACCCGAACAATCTAAATTACAGTGTCCTTGGAGACTTTCACAAAAATAGAACCAAGAAAAGTATTGCGTTCGCTCAAATATCTTTTCTCGTGTCTTAATGTTTGCAAATTCAACTTCTATTTTATTCCCTTGCACTTGCGAAGACGTTGTTAACTTGACGGTTCCATAATTCAGGTTCAGTGTAGTCTTGTGTCCCAATACAAGGTGCGGTTCCTTGGCGTGAAAGACTGTTTACCCCACCGAAAATAGACTGTTGGCAATTTGTTCGGTTCGTGTATATTTCGAGTCGCTTTTCAAGTTTCCTGTTTCTTTCGGTGACATCAACGGGGACGTGAAGGATGACGGGATGCTGCTTAAGCGTAACCGAATGGTGAAGAGACGGGAGAGAATCTCGCGCAGGTGATCGGAAGGTGCAACGATAAATTGCGGCTCATCAGTCTTCCGGCTTTTCGGTAACGTGTCACCTTACGACCGCAATGTATCAGTCTAACAGGTTAGCTTTGCAATGATCCCCGCGTTCTTTTGTTGCGCACCTTGCTGCTCCCTTTCAAATCATTTCGGGCATATCTCTGCTGTCGGAGATTCGATAAAATTGTGGAAATTGTACTCTAAAACTATTTAAGTAATTCTCTATAAAAATATTTAAGTAATTCTCGATGAAAAAGACTGATCGAAGGAAACAATGAGGATGTTGCAATGCGCTCGGCAAGGTTCCCAAGTGGATAAGCCTAACGTCTCGCAGACAAGGTTCCGACGGGCGGCAACTTCTACTTGTTCGCTGCCTTTCCGACTTTACAATCAGTCGCACTAATTTCCTACTGTCTCTCTGATCTGTTTTTCGAAAGGTACGGACTGTTTCATACGTGAAGTGCATGGTATACTCGTTAGAATAAGTATACTCATTTGCTACTCCATTGATTTCAACATTTTTGAGGAACCACTGGTATTTTAATACTTGGTATCGCTGCGACAGTATTTAGCACACTGTGAGGACCTAATCATCTTCAATATTTAATTCTTAACCAACCGACTACCCTAATTATCTATTTTCTAAAATCTAAAGGTAGTTTGAATGTCCTCGATTTTTCTAAATTACGTTAAGCGATCGAATTAGTAGAAGTGACTGCACAATTTGACCTTGATATAAACAATTTTTAATCAACAACCTAGCTACGCTGAATACTTGTTCATTTTACTCTTGTACATAGAAGATTAATAAACGTGTGATCATCATTTTTCATCGCATGAGCATAAAATATATTTCCCATGCTGTACTATAAGTTAATCCACTCTATCTTCGCGTAGTTCTTTCTAACGGATGCCCATTAGGCAGTTTAACACCTGATCCGAATGCTACAACGCTAAGTAGCAAGCCACCCTCAGAACCGCTGCCTAACAAGCCCCCAACCCTCGGTCCTGATCAGTCTCTCAAGACCTCGACTCACCGACGCCAGCGACGTGGATCTTCTTCATCCACGGATAAATCACTCGGTCTCCGTTCTCCTCGTCGTCGTCGTCGTCCTCCATCATGCCCGGCGACCCGTCCATCATCTGATCGTCCTCCATGTCATCCTGATCGGATCCGTCATCCACGTGAAGCTGTTGCTGGGACTGTTGTTGGCTCTGCGACTGTTGTTGCTGCGCGTTCTGTATATGCTGCGACTGTTGGCCAGTCGATTGCTGTTGCAGTTCCGGCGAGTTATCCCGGTGCAATTGACCGGAGCTAGCAGGACTACAAGCGTTGCTGTCGTGCTGACTTGGCGGCTGATGATGCTGAAGACTATCGGGCGGTGGAGGCGGTGGCTGCACGTGATTCTGCATAATTCCAGGGCTGAGCGGCGTGGATCCGAGAACTGTAGACGCGGACACAGGTGGTTGTTGCTGAGGCTGTTGTTGGGACATCGCGGATGGACACGTGAGCGGCGGTTGCTGAGCCTCTGGTGGCATTGCCAGGGCTCCGACCGCGTGATGATGAGGATGCAAGCTCGCATGATGCACCGCGTGCACTTGGTGATGGGGATGATGAGGTCCATAGTATCCTCCATAACCGGCATAACCACCGTTCAACTGCACCGCGGAGGTCGCGCCGTAAGGAGTCGACGCGGCTTGATGGTGATGCTGATGATAGCCGTACTGCAGCTGATGGGACTGCGGATGGTTCAGGTGGTGGCCGCCCCCGCTGGCCGGGAAAAAGTCCGCGCCGGTCGACGGGATATAATTGCTCTGACTATACTCCTCGCTAGGAGGGAACTTAGGGTCCACCATGACCGAGGTCGCGGCAAGATGATGCGCCCCTGCGGCCTGCTGGTGCTGGTGATGATGGTATCCACCGCCGGCGGACGGGTTCATCAGGAACGAACTCATCTTCGCGATGACGGTTCCCGCTACAACAACACTGTGTCCCCTTTCCTCGAAACTCTCCAACACGTTCGCACCTTGGCGGACACTGTCCTCTGCTGTCGCGGCAGTTCTTAGCTCATAGAGTTAGGCTCCATGTTAATATTCATTGAATCGGAAGCGCGCACACCACACTGCACCAAGGCCCGTGGCCGACATCCCTCTCCCCCTGCGTAGCCTGTGCCCGGCACGGGGTGACTTTTTCCTCCCGACGGGGGAAAGGGTGAGAGCCGAGACGACGACCACCGGGTAAAATGGAGACACCACCAGGGGGAGAGAAGAGAGAGAAAGAGAGAGAGGGACCACGAAGAGCAGCGGACTCCCGGCGGACAGCTGCTTATCCTCTCCTCTTCTCTCCTTCCGCCGAGCTCGCGATCCTCCGCGAGCCTCCGCGGCCTCGTTCGCTCCTCCCCGCCCACCGGGGCTCAATTACCATACCACGTGACCCGCCGCCGGACCAATCAGAGCAGCCCGGTGCCCGCGACCATGATGGATAGCGAGGCACGCATGCAACACGTGAGTGGCGCCGCGAGAACCACTGCGGCAGGTGCACCAACTTCTTTCAGCAAACCTCCCGTGCAACGGTCACCAATCCCTCTCCAATGCTTGCTCCTCCAATTTCAATCTCTTCACGTTCTTCGAGTTCACACAATAGCACTTCCAAAAGCCGATTAGCCTCCCCAACCCGGTGCTTTTCGTACACAATGTCCACCGTTCGAAAGTCGTTGAAAGTGTCCGTAGAGCACCGAGAGATTTTTCTTTTAGTATCAAGGAGATCACTAGAATTGCGTTTGGGTTTCTTTTCGGGTTCGATAGAGCCGCGCACTGAGGTCGTACAACGGTGCACCAACGAACGGAAATCGCGTCGACCGGCCAAGCTGTCAGAGAGCCATGAAAGTGAGCTCGTCCTGCCTCGGCAGAAACTCGTCTGGCAACTCCGGCTTGTTCCCAACTCCCTCCAGGTTCTCGACGAGGCCGCCGGCTGGCTTCGTGCCGGGGACAAGCCCCTCTCTTCGTCGTTTGCTCTCCCTCTCCCCGATCCCATGCCCCACCACCGGCGAACCACGAGACCAACCCCTGCCACGGAAACCGTGGATCCCGTGCCCTTATGGGGCCATACTCGAGGGCACCTATACAGGAACCGTATAGTCACTCCTACAGATCTCTCCTTAACCCGCCTCCATCCTGAGAAAACCCATCTTAGCAGCGTGGTCAACGGCTCGACACCGAAACCATGCCGATCGAACGCACGCCGACTTTATTGAGTTCGAACGGGGTTAAATGACAGAGCCGGTCCTAATTGAGGGCTGATCTCATAGTTCCGAGGATTTCAGTCGGGATTCGAGGATCGTCGATTCCCGGCGATGATGGTTGCATTTTCCAGCGGTTTTCGGGTTAGGGAGGAGGATGGAAGGGTTCTAGCATAGTTTAGCACAAGGGTGAGTAGAGGAGGCAGAAATATTATAGGACTATAGTGTCTTGGAAGATTGTGTCGTGCGTTTGGATTTAATCTGGCACCGGATCCACGTCTTTGACACGTTCTCGATTAGCAACTTTAGCTTGCCGTTACTGTTATAGCTAGACTGTGGTTCTTTACGTATAATAAAAATTGTCTGTATTATAATTGCAAGGTACAGAAGGCATGTCCTTCATTTCCGTTTTTAATCATTTTATAGACTTGAGCACAGCGCAACAGTACTTTTCAATTCGTTCAATGGTTTTACTGTTGGATGTGGGTGACTAAATATTCGGTACAACAAGGTTAACATTTAGATTCGTTATCGTCATTAAAAAAATGTCACCTGTTTGAGTAAACAACGAGAAGGTTGTAAAGTACAACTATTATAAATCAATAATTCGTGTAGTACGTACAGAGATATAGTGCTATCCTCACGCACAGTACTATCATCCTCGTACATTAACCCTAAGCGAAGGATACGCTATTTGAGTAAATAATAAAAAAGCTACCCCTAAACGATTTAATCGTATTTCAAGCAAACAACTCGAGGGATGTAGCAACGTGGAAGCCAACAACTAGGAGCCATTAGAATGTCGACTTTCTATCGGCATGCCGGAGCCGGGATATCGCGGACTCTTCATCGTTACGTAAGGTCTCCGATGCGGTCCAAATTGAAAGTAATGGCCGCGCGCGGCGCGTTCTTTCGCGGCGTGTTTATATTAGTGCTCCACAAGTGTCTCGGTCTGCACTCGGTCAAGTACGTCTACTTGCGATCAGCTGCGCGGCTCCGACAGCCGGAGCATATAAAGCGCCGAGTCATTATACAAAGAGCATACTCACTCTGTTTTGCCGCGGCGCGACAATACCTACAGCCTCGAGAGCCTCCGATCTTCTCTCTCACGGCGCAAACCGTTCTGCGAGAGAGAAGGACGAGATATCCTGCATTTTACTTTTACTCATCCTCGTCACGCTGCTACCGTTGCTTAGTGCTACAACGATTCCAGTGGAATGCTGAAGACTCGCGACTTTAAAATGGCGGTGAAGTGCGACGAAGATGGTGCAACGATTGTCGTGCTGTTTGGTAAGTTTTCGTCCATACGCCATTTGAACAAATTCAAATATAATAGTTTGCGATGAGAAGTGGAATTTGGAAATTAATTAATCGTAGTTCAACCCCGAATCAACCCCCATCGGTCCAGACGCATTACTCGAAACAAGCACCCCAGTGGATGGAAAAGTTCGTGTATCGGATGGTCCCCAGAAAAAAGCACCATCGCGGATATTCGTTTCGACAAAAGCATGCCACCCTCGCGTCTCGGAATCGCAATGGTGCCACCCCCGAATATTCCAGGTCCTCGAAGGGACAGCTGTGTGCACGTGGCGGCTCGAGCTGGTGCTCTCACGGGCTATCTCTCGGCGATCGTCATCTGTGCGATCGGGATCGGTTCGGTAGCGAGAAAAGGGACTCGGAAAAAAAGACGGTGGGGAATGAGAAGGTAGGGGGTTCGCGAGAGAGCGGGGGAGTCGTCGTTGACGAGCTCCGGGTCTACGGGGGTGGTGGAGGGTGTAAAAGGAGGGTGTCATGCCGGCTCGCCGGGAAAAGTGATTGATCGTGTTTCGCCGGAAGAGAAGAGGAGCGGCGAAGACTCGGGATAGAAACAGGGGCTGCACGGGGCAGGGTGGGGAACAGGGGTCGGAGAGGGTGGTTTCGGGAAAGACGAAGAAAGAAGCGGTGTAACCAGAAGACGCGAACGGGGGTTGCCGAGAGGGGATGGAAGGCCGCGAGGTACGGCCACGTTGATAGAGACGGAGAGGTCGAGCCGCAAAACGAGGAGACATACCCTCCCTCTTCAGGTTCGCAGTTCTCCCCCACGTCGCCCACGTCATCCGCAAAAGCCCCTTCAACCCCCTCGTAGATTCCACTCGACCGTGCGTCCCGTTCTCCCGGGAGCCGGCATGAAGTGGCCCCCCGGAAAAATAGAAATAAGTCTCCTCGTGTCCTCCGCCTAACGAAAAACTAGAGGAGTCGGAGGAAACGGCGACACCGACGCTGGAAAAACCAGGTGACGCGCTCTCAGCCATCCCCTGGATACACGCACCCTCGCTTTGGCATCGTTGCCACCCTTACACTGACAATATTGCCTACTCGAGCACTTTCAGCCTTCTTCTTCTAGATCTTGGGGATGGCTCTCCATGGCCTGCGACGAGAGCTGAGAATTTAACACTTGGATCGGGGGTGGTTTGATTTGATGGCAAGTGCGGTTGAGCGTACTATCCTAAATGTTTCTGGACCTGATACTTTGAGACCAACGTTAATCCCCTGAGATTAGGAACACATATTTGTACTGAACCATACACGTTTTAGGATCTGATCCTTTGACCGTTTCTCTACCAAATGTTTATCCATTTATTTTGCGAGCCCAGTGCGGCAACGGCTGCTTATTTCACTTGCATGAGATAAGAATCTGAGGAATCCAGCGATTCGAACTCCGCTCGAGCGGAACCATTAACGAGTGAAACTCAAGTTCCAGTTTCTCCAGTTTGCCCTAGAAAAATCGGAACTTTCGTGTTAACCATTTTTGCCGCGTTCCCATCAAGATCACCGAGCGAAGCATCGAGACGAAGTTCGGTCGCGTGTGCTTCAGAAGCGATTTGTCAAACGAGAACTCGAAAATGGCGGAGCACGACCGGTCGATAACGATCGTCCTCCAATTAAAACACGGCAGAAGAAGGGAGAATCGTTCGCGGAAGCCTCGATAACCGAAACGACTCGTGTCAACATCAACAAGTAAAACGAAGCTGGGAACGCCGGTAATAAAGCGATGAAAGTGATAAATCGCGACGATCCCCACCCCTGGTGCCCGGGCCAACCGCGGCGTATTGTGTTATTAAAACTTTACTAATGGTCGATAATAAGCAGCCGCTCGGCCCGAGATTGATATTAAATCGTAAACTACTGCGTGGCCATTTATCATTATCACGACGGAACTCGCCGTGGTTCCGCGACTCTTTCGAAGCCCAGGGGAATTCCAGCCAAACGGGTTTCCACGGGAAAGCGTTCTGACAGTCGAGGATGATCCCTCGACCGTGCAAAAACCAACTGTGATTATTCGCCGGTGTGTTTTCGTCTGTCTGGGTTGTGTGGTTCGATTCGCGTCGCCGCGTTCGCGCGGGGACGTCGTTCTTCATGCGAACGTACTTCTCTCGCGCACCCTGATGATGATTTACTCGATGCCTTCGATTTTTTCCCGCGGAGACTCGGTGTCCACTTTTCTTGAAATCGTTCGAGGAATGCTGAGCCAATTATCTCGGCATGTCTATTTTCATTTCCCAGAGGCTTCGCTCCGCTTCAAAGAAATTAAAAGTGACTTTCTCTCGTTGCAGGCATCTGACGTATGCAATATTCAGAGTTGCGGGAGGATATTAAAAAATATTCACATTCTGCTCTTTCTGCAGAAATCCTTTGCTCCCCAGAGTACCACGGTTTTCAGAACCCACGAAGCAGACATAAAAGAACATAAAACTGTTTGGGGATCGATGGCAAACAAGAATCAAAATATTTCGGTACGCCAGTCTTCAGGGACCGATCGGTCTGCAATTTCCAGGATATTCCAAATATTTACAAACTCGTCCAACACGCGGTCCGTCGCCAGAATTCGATTTGGTTCACGGTGGAATTCAGACGCGGGTCCTCCTTGCTGTTTCCCGATGCTATAGCGGAGATCCCGGCTATTTTCGCATGTATTCTGCGTCGAGGTGTTGGCAGCGGATCCGTTCGGGGCGGAAAGCATGAGTCTCTGGAGATTCTATTTCGCTGCTGAGTCACGATCCCGTGTTTGTCGACGTGAAAAGGGGGACCGTGTCCTCCTAGGGACATCCCTGTGCACCTCGGGACCCCGAGGTATCGAGGTCGACCTTCGAAAGGCTCGCTTGTCACCCTTTTGATCCTTCCTCCGTTGTCCGTCAGTCGACGGGGATCAGGATCGACCGGATGAGACGGTGAAACGAGGACGATCTGGTGCGGGGATCCTTTTTCAAAACGTTCATACACGATTTACAATATACTTCCCTTTAATTGAATCAAACAAATCTTCGTTTCAGCGTCTCATCTAAATATTTTTGGTGGAGTATCGAATTTTGGAATATACTTCGGCAAGTCTTGCCGATTTTCGTCGACGTCCATCGAAAAACGAGAACCTCTATCAATTTCGTTTTCTGACAATTCTTACGATCAATATTAACAGCAACACCACAGCTACTCGGCAACACTCAAAACTCTCAGCTGAACCCTCTGAGCCGTACAAATTATCGTACCAAAAGCTGTAGCACTCGTACAAGAACACGACAGTGTCAGTGGCTCGTTGACTGATCAGCGTCACCCCTGACAGCCGACAGACGCAACCCTAACGAAATCTTTTCGAGTCCGAGACAAGAGCGCGAAGCTTTTTGGTGGAACGATGAAAACACATGTTTCACCGGCACGAAACAAGAAGCTGACAACAGTTCCGAGGCAGAAACGTTCGAGCAAACACTATGATCCCCGAGTGAAAGTCCCAGCTGCTCGGCCAACAGTAGTTCGAACGCGGCGCGCGAAGAAAAACGAAAGAAAAGTGGGACCAGGAGTGCGGTAATTATCGGTCCGCCAGGATGGTAACGACGTTAACGCGACCCACGACCCCGAGGCCCACCGGCAATTACCACCTGACACCGGTGCTCGAAAGCAATTTGCGTGAATCGGACTGTTCCTGAAGAAGGCCCCGCTTCGACCGAATAAAAATCCGCGTTTATAGCGGATTACGTTGCCGGTTCGGTGCCGACCATCGCGAATAATGGCGGAGTGAGTCGTAAAACTGATTCAGAGGCTTTCGCGGATGTCTTGAGCAATCGTTAGCGACCAGAATTAGCGCGATATCCTTTTGATCCTCGACCGAAATTCAAAGAGTCTTCTTCTAACTAGATCTTAATTCTGGAGTACGTATGTATGTAACTTTATTGATTCCACTTGGGGTTACAATCTCCTTACCACTTTCCTCCACAATTTATCTCCCTTTCATTCCGCTCTTAACCTAAACTTAATCTAGCTTGCCAACTACCTATGCTTAAACTAAATAGATAGAGAAAGAAAAAAAACCTGTTTACAATAGACGATATTTACTTATATAACAAGTTTCGGACCCCCTCTTCCGGTTTTTCCTCGTTCATCCCATTCTTTCCAACCATTCCTTCTCTCCATTCCTCCACCTTCCTCATCCACTCCTCTCCTCCCTCTTCATCTTCTGTCCTGCCATCCTTTTTCCCCATCCACCCTCACGTACACCTCCCACACATGCTCCCACGTTTCGATCTCTCATTCGCAAACTCTGCATTTTTTCATATCCTCTTCCATCTCAATTCTGAAGTATCGTTCGGAATAAATTTTAAACGTTTTTGGGATTTCGTTGGAGCATGAAGGCTTTCATGGACTCCTCCGGCACGGAGCGTGGCTGTCGAAGGATGTTGAAGGACCTTGACAACGGGAAGGAGGATATCTCAGTGGGTCGTTCGAAAGCAATTAGCTCGGGGAACGTTTCTGGGTCGGCGTTCCATGTCCGGGGCCCTTTCCGAACAATGCGGCAGCGTTTTCGGTGTATGCAAACTGTCTTCTGAAAGACGAGGCCGAAGGGCGTCGAATGGTAATTGTCGGGGTCACGGATGCTGGCCGACCTTCACCCAGTTACCTCCTTCTTTCTTGTGCTTCGGACGGTAATCAACGACCAAGGGACGTTTACACGCTTCACCCTTCGCCTAACGTTTCCCCTGCTCGCGATTCGACACGGGCGACAGCTCCGACTTGGAGAAACCTGCGATCTTGTCATTTCCGCTGTCTTAATTAACTCTTCGCCTCGTTATACCGAGTTGGACTCCTTAGGACGATTTTCAACACGACCCATTGACGTAGCACATGTGTTGGTTGAAACACGGACTTGTAACTTTATTTGTATACAAAAACTATTTGATAAAATTATTAATGATTATTGAAAATCCTTTTCACTATTTTATTCGATTAATTCGAAGCAATTCAAACGGAGAAACGATTTATTTCTGAAGGCTTGATGTTTGTCGATTGAAGGAAAATTAGTGTTCAATGTTAGAAATTTACATACGTAAATGTATAGAAATCCTCAGTCCACATATGGGAAATAATAATATGGTTCTGCAGCAGTCTATACAGACCAAGAAAAGGAGGTAAAGAGGTTACCACTGCCTAGCCTGGACGTGTCAAGTACCCGGTAATATTTCAGCCTCCATATAGCAGCTCGACTTTAATTATCCCGACTGGAGGCGGTGCGTCTGAAGATGCAGCACGGACAACCGTAAATCGTACATTCTCTACTTTACGATATTGCTGTTTAAACATTCAGGAATCTTTGCGACGGAGACATTTGTTTAATTCACTTCCTCCTACGGATACGTACAGTCAACTATTGTGGATCTCAAATTAGATATATCCTCAACTTATAAGAAAATTTGCAAATATTAATGCTTAATCATACACAAACCTAGAAAAATGACAGATGTAAAATTTAAAGAAGTGTTTTCTAAATTTTCCATATAAGCCCACATAGAAAAGTTACAAACTACAACTTGTATTTTCTCTGCAATTCCGGCAGCTCGGAATTTTTCTCAAAAATTTGTTCACGTTGTGTAGCAAACTAATTATTCTAACTTCTCAGAAAGCTCAAATCGTATGTCCAATATTGAAGAAGTTATTGTTTTTTCAAGAGTCCGAATATTAGCGGAAGTCACTCCAAGCTGAATCAGAAGGTGCCTCACATTGAACCTTTTCTCGGAGTCCCAAATGTTTCGCAGACCCCGGTTACCAATTCCAGACTACCAATTGCTGAAGATGGCACCCGCAGTCTGCTCCCGATGTCCATGGAGAGCGTCCGATCACGTGGAACGCAACGCGCGAGAGTAAATCGTCCCGGCGTTCTGGAAAAGCGTTGTTGTTCCAGGTGGTAAGTGCAAAGGGATGTCCTGGAGGCAGCCAGGCAGGTCCAGGAGAGCAAGATAGAGAGAAACGAAGAAAGAGAGGTGACGGGAGCGCGAGCTATGCCCGAAAAGATTAATGGATTCACATTGTCGGCATTTTTTCAAGCGTTTTAGGACCACTTTTGAGAGCCGGAGAGCGTCTCATTTTTCAAAAACCAGGGCCGTAACCCGGCCCGATAGAAAATCGCAATCGATTCGCCGCGCGCTAATGGTTCCGAATTAAAGCGTGTGCTTCTCGCGCGGCTGGGGCAGGTAACTTTACACGTATCGTTTGACAGGCTTGTGTACTCGGCGTTACGTAAGAATGGGCAACGATAGTTCTCCGGTAAATATATGTACACCGTGATCGAGAATGGCGCAACGATCGCGTCGATCCTGTGACATTTTAACCGTTCCAATGGACCGATCAATACGTATCTGCTTGAACACGGGCTTAAGCAAAGAGATGTTCGTCCACGATTTATCCAAATACCGGTCTCACCTGAAAGATTCAACGGAACTGTAAAATTGTGAAATTGTTCGGTCGTTAAAGAACCATTTTATACAATTTTCTGTTGAATAGGCCAGACAACATTTTGTTTCAGCTAATCTATTTTTGCAGAGGCTGCCACTCCATTGGAAACAAACTTCTGGATTCTCATCGTCTATTAATCAACCGGAACCTCTATTTCAGCGAGGCCCCGGTCACAAATTACCATATCCCAAAAGAAACGTGGTCGAATGGAAACATGGGGATACCTGCTGGCTTCGAGGATCCAAAGGACTCACCGAACAACGCGAAACGGAAAACGCAACACAGTGTGCAAGATTCTATTCTCCTTGAAAAAATTTTTCGGAATTTTACGAGCCACCGGGGACCCTATAGTCCGAGCACTCGGTGGTCGTGGCAGCACGAGCCAGGTAATTTGTGGTGTTTATTGATAATTTGAAGATTTACAGCAATCAGAATAGAATGGTAGGTAGGAAACAACGTGGAGGAAAAGGTGGGAAACATGGCGAAGGCGGTGCAGTACGATAGTTGGCGCCTTGGGACCTCCGAACCTTCTCTCTAAGGCTTCGGATAGAAGTTACAGCAGCTGATGAGCCGTAACCGATCGACGCACAATAACCCTCCGCAAGCAGTACCGCTATCTTTCATCCCGTCTTTCGTGCTGGAGCTAGGTGCGCGATATTTATCGTTGCGATCCTCACAGACAGCGAAACCGAAGGACGAAATCGCCATTCCGCGACCGCGACGACATTTCGATCGAATCCAATCTATCGTCGGTTTAACACTAAACCTATCGAGCAAAATAACTTCGTTTTCCATTTTCACAGCTTCAATTCTTTGTGATTAACGCCTTACGAATTTTTTTACAGCCATCGCAATTAGAAGAATGTTGTGGTCGATCACGTTTTACATCAAGCATACACGAATAAAATGAACAAGGTTTTCATCCGTAGAAATGGCTCGGGCCCGCATTTTTTGAGAAATGATCGAACAAGGATTCGAGGGAATACAATCCTACGACAGTTTCCATCTCCCCGACCCCCGGCAACATTTTCATAACTGTCAGAAGGAGAACGAAGGCGAACCTCGGAGAAATGGTGTGGTTTGATAACGTCGTTCATGCCAGGTCTTGAGTCGCGAGAGGTCTCGAGAACGACGACGACGACGACGACGACGCCGAGCGACGGAGGGCGATCTCGGATAGGTGATTGATTCGCTTTGAATGATTAAAGAACGCGGAAGGAGAGCGATAGGAAGGGGGTACGGAATAATAGCGTTCGATAGACTCATCAAACTTTCCCGGAGGAAACTTTAAAGAGTCCCGTTCGGCCCGACGAAGTGGATGGATCATCGTGACTGTTCCTCGGCCGCTGCCAAAGCGCTTCTTCTTCCCCAACGATGTTCTCTGTTCTCGTTGCGAATCTGGGACAAACATAATCTCCGCGAAAAAACCCCTCAATTATCACCGGAAAGGTTCATAAAAAAGTTTAATGGAATATTTAAGGGCAATTGCCCGAACACTGGCCCATGGCGAATATATACATATGGTAAATTTAATTTGTGTAGCTGTGAAAACAATGCACGTTGATGAAGAAGACGATGAAAATGAATTTTCTTTGTCCGGGTTGTTCGAATTTATCAGAGTTCTTATTAGTTGTTCGTATAGACTGAGGATCTCTATGCAAAGTAAAAATTGTTTTAACTTAGGCCTTAATATTTTCCCTTAATGATTTTCACAAAGGGGAAATCATATATTAACATCAATTTAAAAAGTTTTTAACAATTTTGAATTTCACTACTGAATTTTACTATAAATGCATAAAGAGCCGTAGTCTAGTTACCAGATCTAATGCTGAACTATGTTATCACAGATGATAACTCTTATACGTGGATCCTTGTACACTGAGATATCAAAGAAACGATAAAGAAGTTCTAATCGACATAACTGTGAAGAAACTAATAGAACAGGGGGTTAACAGTACATCGACAGGACTCGATACTCCCTATCGATTCTTTAAGTCATCTCGTTGCAAGTCAATCATCGCGCGGAGATGCCTGGTAAGTACCGTTATTCGAATTGAGCAGACGTGATCATAGGTTTCCGTGGTGCAGAGATGCGAAGAGGAGATAAAACTTGGGCCAACGTGTCGCGCGTTGAAAGGGAAAACGGGAAAACGGTAAAGCATCGACGGAGAAATGTGCAAAAGGGTTGCGGAGGAGGAAGATAGGCAAATGGACTTTCTTCGAGGTAAATTTGAATAATTTACAGCCCGTAAATAACGCCGATTGTAATCAACCGGAACGAGACCTCATTGTGGCATCATCGGTAGCCTACAGTGCCCTCGGCCCTGTAGAATGGCGTCCGTGGGCCTTCGGTAGCCTCCAGGCATCCCGTAGGCGAGCCAAAGGGTTGCAATTCTACCACGGTGATTTATTACCGTGCGAATCGAATTTTTTCTTAACCGAGGAAAGCATCCAGGGTGGTAGCTTCCACAGCGGTGCACCGACGGCGAAATAGGTCAAAGAAATTTCGACGTCCTTCCACCACCCGCCATTGCGGATTTCTTGACGCGTTTCGGATGTTTCTGCCTGGCGAATTCTAACGGGAACATCGATCCACACGAATTCCTTTCTCATGCGAAACATTAGAAGAATGCAACGTTTATTAGACGATATCAACAATCAACACACTGTACCGTTTCACACTCTTCCAATCTTTTTCAAACTCATCACGAGACTGCGATGTTTCCGCGGAAGGTTTCGAAAATAAAAATTCAACAGTTGGGAATATTTACATGTATTTTTCTTTGGAGTGTCTTCGCATCAAGGAACCGCGCAAGCATGTGTCGCGATGACGAGATTCGGACAAAGAAAAATGATCTATCAATTTAAATTCAGCCGAAGATCGGGCGCAGAATCCGTCCTGTATTTAATCAGCGACCGGGTGTCCCGGTTAAGCCAGCGAAGCTCGTTGCAAATTCCGTTCCGATATCGGGTCTACGGGAGAGACCTCGTATAAATGCGCATTTTATTAAGGGTGAATAAGGGTATCGTCCCCCTTCCATCCCGCGATAGGGAATAGTATTTCGACCCCTCCGACGACTCGGCTTTTCATAGAAGCCGCGCGCGGAAACCGTTCGCCTTTGCTTTGTCTAGCTTTGTTCGGCCTCTTATCGTCTCCTCTCCGTCCGTTCCAGTCGATTCCGTTCGAAGAGAACCAATCAGCGATCCCTCGAAGCTCTCTCGCACCCTGTAACCCGCGGCCACGCCTGCCAATATAGGGTAGGTACCCTCGTCAGATCGACCCTTATCCTTTTTACCCGCCTTCTCTTCGACTCTCTCCTCCCGTCGCCGCTGGACCCGATTCATTTCGCAAAATGGATCCTATCGGGGTTGTTTCGGAGCGGGTCGCCTCACTGATTTCGCCTACCCTATTTTTACAAGCCTCAAAAATAGGTTCATTTTTTCCTTCTATTTTTAAGGGAAACACCTATTTCATCGTGTTAAGAAGAGTTCTCGGTTCAACCATTTTTCCTGTGGCAGCTTTATGATAGTTACATGTAAAGTAGGACATTTGAGAGACACAGCAGTCTAGATTGACTTTTTATCTAGCACTTTTGACTACTGATAACCCCCATTTTTGCAGTAGAAATGTAAAGACCGATACCGTACCATTCAATCCTGGAAAGGTGAATACCTCCTTTTAACCCTCTGCACTCGGAGCTATTTCAATCGTAAAGCCAAATTTGTCTTCCGGGTTAAAATATTTCCATTCCGTAGGATTTTTCGAGTCAATTATAAGAACCAAGGTTAAATAAAAACGTACTTTTACTTTTAAATATGATTATCCTACAAAGTCGAAACTAATATAACATCTTTATCTTATTGATTTATCCCCTTTGAATTAGACCTATTCAGTTTGATTGTATTTATTCAATGTGTTCCTTTTCACTGACTATACATTTGTTACATCATCTCGCTTTACCTGCTCGGCAATTATTCTGTCAGAAACAAAATGGCGATTCTCCGCACACAGAGCTCAAAAAGCCAGCAGACTCCGTCGCTATTAAAAAATGATGGAGGACATGCAACACTGTTTCCCATCGTATACGAGATAGCACTGAACATGTTCGAAAAGAGTCGAAGCACTGCAAGTGTTATTAATATTTTTCTCCGACTCGTCGCGACGCGATAGTCAGCATCGTATGCACCGATGGAAAAGGTACAATTCATCATGGATGCAACTCCAGTTACGGGTTACTGAATATTCGAACATACTCCCAGTGCGTCCCGTTATGATTAATATCAAACAGAGTAGCGGGGCTGCTCGACATCAACTTCTTGCAACAATTTTCATTCTGCATCCACTCGCATAATCCTTCTCCCATGATCCTGAACCTCAAAGGGCAGAACTTTTAATAAAGTCCCCATTTCTCATTTTAAGAAAATATCAGCAGTTAGTGATCAGTAGACGATGTATCTCTATTATAATTTTAATAAGATGAAACACTATATCGACGCCCTCGTATTCTCTTGTAAATTGCATCTACTAATTTTTCTTATTAACGCATAAAATCCGCAGTCCAAGAAAACGGATCTACGGCAGAGCCAAGAGGTTGATAAAATGGAGAATAGAATGGAGGTCCTAATCCTATCCTAACCCTATCCATTCGCATAATCCTTCTCCCATGATCCTGAACCTCAAAGGGCAGATCCAATTAATACAATCCTCATTTCTCATTTTAAAAAAACATCAACAGTTAGTGATCAGTAGACGATTTATTCATATTATAATTTTAATAAGTTGAACCACTATATCGACGCCCTCAACTTCTTTTGTAAATTGCACCTCTTCATGTTTCTCACAAACGCATAAAATCCGCAGTCCAAGAAAACGGATCTACGGCAGAGCCAAGAGGTTGATAAAATGGAGAATTAATGGAGATCCTAACTTCATCCACTCGCATAATCCTTCTCCCATGATCCTGAACCTCAAAGAGCAGAACTTTTAATAAAGTTCCCATTTCTCATTTTAAGAAAACATCAACAGTTAGTGATCAGTAGACGATGTATTCCTATTATAATTTTAATAAGTTGAACCACTATATCGACGCCCTCAACTTCTCTTGTAAATTGCATCTACTCATTTTTCTCAATTACGCATAAAATCCACAGTCCAAGAAGACGGATCTAAGGCAGAGCCAAGAGGTTGATAAAATGGAGAAGACACGTTTGCTGGATTGTCAAGGAGAATGAGAGGGGTTCGGAAGACAACATGCGAGTTATCCGCGGAGTGAATCCCATTGGTCTATTTAAAGGCACGTTCACGCAACGCCGTCGAGTTTGGCGAAGCCTCTCGTACCTGTGGATCGGTGCCTCGAAAGTTAGGGGTCCCGGTGCAGTTGATTAACGATGTGAGCGTCCAGGTCGAGGTGGGTGGCGCATGCCTTTGTGACAGCACGGCCGCTCCTCCGCTCCACGACATCGCCACCGTTGCTATCACGGATTATTATAACTCGTACGTTTCATCTGGTCCCTCCATCGACCGCTTCGGTAGACATCGGCGCGATCGCCGGCTATCGTCACGTCCGTTTGTCCACGCGATGGGATCGAAATCGGTCGATTCCCCTGCCATAAGCTGGGGGACCAGCCTGGGGACCTCTTCCGGCTCATCGGCACCTTCTGCGGGCCACGCGAATCCTCTTCGGCCTCTGAACGCGAAGTCCGAGTCTCTGAGATTGTCTGAGCTAACGAAGAACGATTTTCTTCGAATCTCATTCTATTGTTCTAGAATCTAGAAGGTTCCAGGATCGGGACAAGTAAAATTACAATAACTTCCCTATGAATCGGGAAGTTAAAAAATGATCTTTCAAAAATGTCATTTTCTGTGCGAACATAGGAATATATCATGAATATTTTCAGGAGTACAATAATTTTCCAGTAGAAAGTAGGGCTGTTCAGCTATCCTCGATTCGTGTAAAGAGAGCAAACATGGCTTCCTCCGGGTTTCAAAGGTCACGACAGTCAGGAGGCTCTGAAAAATGTTCTATTCATTCTCTCGTGTATCAAACGTGTTCCATCTGATATACCCCGGCACTGTTAATAGGTCATAAAATATTGCAGTTTATAATCTCGCTCCCTATTTCCATTGTAATGTTATTGCTCGACACACAGTCGAAGCTACTTGCAGTGCGGGGCACGAAACACGTTAACACACCTCGTTACATCAACTTCAATACTACATTAACCGAGTTTTCAGTACGATAAGACATTCTAAAAGCATTACGGGAACCATAAACTTATTGGCCTGGTTTTAACAATCATAATTCACTTTGATAATAGTATGCCCAAGAACTTAATCTACCGAACGGGAACAGACATTATACAGCATTTGAAACGTTACAACATTAAGCAAGAAATGCGGATAAATCGTAAAAAATGTTCCAAGATTGAATCACTACAATTATTAAAGACAAAACGAGCATTCGAACAAAAAAACCAAAGCGCGAGAGAATGAAAAATACGTGATTGTTCAAAAAACTTCCGGGTGAAATTCCGCAGCAGCGAACGATCAGTCGTCCGCGATTCCATTTTCCTGCTCAATCCACTGCCTCCCCGAAAAACGGTCTCCAAGCTCGACCCACAAAGCGTCCAGGGGGATGACAGGGGGTGTGTAGTTCGGCGAAAGTTCTCGAATCTATTATTGTCATCTAGGAGAGGTTTCCGCGCAGAAAGAAATCGGCGAGGTTGGTCAAGGGTGAGGCGAAACGTTCGACGGTGAGGGGTTGAAAGAGAAGAAGAAGGGTGAAACGCGGAGGGAGGGTTTGCTTTTCTACGGTGGCACCCCTCTATGATATTTCCGAATAGACGGCGTCTTCGTACGTGGGGGGACACGGTGGGACAGGGTGGCAGGAGATTGGGGGATGTTCGGTGGGGGTAGAAACTACCCCTACCTCTGGAAACTACCCTCTTTCTTTCCCCCTGGAAAGCCTCGAGGTTGGCGTAGCCGAAGGAACACGGCGTAACAGGAACGAACTGCTCCGAGAGGGAGAAAGAAAAAGAGAGAGAGAGAGGGTGGTGGGAGAGAGGGAGCCATGCCGGCGGTGCTGCTAGTCAAACCAAAACTCGGCATGATTAATGATCGCGAGAGGCAGAGCGCTGCTTCAAACAACAAACTTTTCCCAAGGAACGCCGAAGAATATAAGAAAAAATATATAAGAAAGAGGGAACTCTCTTTCTTCGCATCCACCCTTCAGACCAACTAATACCCTCCTAGAGCTCTTTCTCTGCCTCTCTGCCTCCGCTCGCCCCTCCACTCCCCTCGCTCTTTTCTCCTCACCTCTGACAGCCTTTCATTTCTTTCCACCGTTCCTTATTTCTTTCTCCCCCGGTATCCTTTCTGCCCCCTTGTCTCTCTCTCTCTCTCCTTCTCGCGCTCGTGTTTCTCGCGATCAACGTGTATCACCCACTCACCACTACCATACTTTTCTCGAGCTCGACCATTCGTTCCCTTTCTCTCCGTCTTCGTCGCTGCCATCTTCCAGCTCGCGAGATGTCTCGAATGCTCGAGATAATGCCCGATGACCCTGTCAACGGAGCCGGCCCCGCAGAGTTGCCGGATTCGTCGAACTCGATGGCAGAATATGGTTTCTGCATCATTCCATTAGAGCGTTCAACGAAATGGAATAGAGTTGGTCCAAAATGGTGGTACGGAACCGACAGGCGATTCGATCGAAGCTGCCAACAGCATCGGAATCGTCGAAATCATGCTGTCCCAATTTGCTCCCAGTGTTCAGGAGTCCCGATCGATGATCCGAACGAGTTCGCTGGCCAAGAGCCACCGACGCTACCTCCGAATCCGCGGAAGACAATGATGCAGGCTGCGGTACCATCCGACAATGAATAGCGGGCTGATTGTTTGCGTCGCGTCACGGTTTTACAGTCGCGTTTAATTCAATTTGTGAGTGACTTACGATCTCCGTCATTAGTCATCGTGGGGCGCGCGCGCGTTTCTCGGCTTCTTCGCGAGAAGAGCAGAGGGAAGAAGGGCTGTGCGGAGGATTTACCGGAGTGATCCCACATCCACGTATAGGGGCCGATTATGGGACCAAGAATGAAGCTCATCAGGTGAATCGCGTCGAAATGGTACCGACGCGAGACGTAGCGCCATTAATACCGGAGCCGTGCCTCGTTCGGGACGACCGAGAATCAAACCGTTCGTGCGCTGTGCGCGAGTATATCCGTAAAACTTGAAAGAATTTTGAAAAGCGTACCAGATTTCAATTTCAGCTAGACATTCCGGGGAATGTATAAAGACGGCGTCTAACGCTGTCTGAAGCCGCGCAATTTACGGCTCCGAGCATCTTTGATCTTCTTTACGCGTTGATACTTCTTTCATCGAGCTTCTTAACGCGCGCGGAGCGCAGAGAGAGAGAGAGAGAGTGAGAGAGAGAAAAAGGTCGTTGACAGGCGGCGTCGACAGCCAAAGTCGAGCCGCCAATTGATTCGCCGCCACAATGCAAGATATCGGCCGAGAATGCTGCTCATCAGGTGAATCGAACGCAAATGGTAGCCGGCTAATAAGCGTTCGTTATTCGGAACGGTGCACGTGCTCGTGCTCGTGGCTCGCCTACACGTAAATACGGAAGAACCGAGACGGGTATGGTGAACGACGGAGAAGGAGAGAGAGAGAGAAAGTTACTGTTAGGCCATTGGCGGTGTACTGTGCCCGGTCTGCTGATGACCAAGCGAATTTATGCCCAGAGTCTAGACCCACAATCAGCCGCCGGACCCCGGATCATGCACCGGGTATGAAACAGAAGGGGCAACGCTTCGATGGGCGAACGAGGATGCTACAATTTTAATGCCAGGTGTGCGTGTAGTGTGAGTGGACCTAAAAATTATTGAAAGCTGTTGCATTGAATATTTCAAAAATTGACCAACCCAATTTCACTACCAGACGACTGTAAGTGTCCTGGAACCAGTGTCACCAGATTGACGGATTTAAGGGCGCAATAGTGGGGGAAATACTATAGTTAGAAACCGCGTGACGTCACTGAGGTATAGTGTAGTCTCCCTAGAGTGACGTTGCGATTCGTGGGTGGGGATTCTAACGCGATCTAACAGTACGGAAGCTGAGTAATTTTTCTGACGAAAAATTGGCAAAAATGTATTTTGACTGACGAACGAAAGCAAAATCTTATAATCTAGAATTGTGCACGTCTTGAGATTTTTTTAAAAAGGTAGAATGTTGTTTCTCGCTGTAATTGCACGACAAAGGTGGTAAAAATTCGGAAAGCTGAATGCATCGGTTTCTCCCGCGGAGCATGTACGATCCAGCAAACAAAAGGACAACGAGGTAGGAAAGACAGTGGGGTTGGTAGAACGCGAGGCAGTCAGCAAACCGTATCCAGCCGGGAAAAATGGCCGTGGCCCTGACCACCTGCTGCCACTTTGATACCGCCGCTAGAATCTCATTTAGCCGTGTAATTCCGACGTTCATTGACGATGGATCGTCCCGTCTCCGGGGCATTGTAGGTGTACTGAAACACTTCGTACCTTACCTTCTAATATATGATCGATCGTGGAGAACCAGCCGGAACATCTACCGGAATCCATTGCGCGGGAACCAGTCCCGTGTACCAAGTCCCGACGATGAAACAAAAATAATCGGTTGGAATCGATTTCCAGGTGCCTGCGGACAGGACCCGTGTAACGGAGACCTTGATGTCTAGCCATCGATGTTACTATCAACTTCGACGTTCGTACGATTGACGGAAGCTGTCAGAAATTATTTTTTTCTTGCCTGTTAGCTATGAACTGTGAAGCTGTGAGAAATTAGAATTAGAGAGAAGAGACGTTGGATGTCTCTTTAACGTATTGGTGACTTAAGGGAAGGACTGGATCAGGTTTTTTTTATTAAATTGTCGAAAAGTGTAATAGACATTTAATTTAGTATTTATTGTTTAAAGCAAGTGTTAGACAAGACACAGTACAGACAGGACTAAGAACCGGTAAAATTCCTCTTCATCGACCATTTTTTTGAAACGAGGAATCATTGAAGATTAAAGGATAGAGAAGGTTGAATATCACTGACAAATAATTTTGGAGTTCTTAACGTCTTCGGATAATGTGGTTTGCGACGTTTTTTGGAGTCTCAAGAATTTTCCTGTCTAAGAATCGAGTATTTTTGGAATGTTTTGAGAAATCAGAGTCTGACCGACATTCTACTGCGCCGCCATTTTACCGAAAATGCCGGTCCCTCTCTGAGAATACTAATTATCTCCCCACGTGTTTCAGGAGCGGCGGCTTCGAAGCCAGTGGGTTGGGCATCCTCCCGGTCCAGCTGCCTAGAAATGGTCACGTAAGACGCCGGAACCATCTTGGCTAGTCCATTTTTTCCTCCCTTCCCCTGGCTCGGCTAGAACCCGTAATTAATTATTATTCTGAACATTTTTCTGGGCTTGACTTGATGGATTTTACAGGAGGAGGTGGGTATGCGTGCTAGACCGTTAACAGTCGTTTCCTCGACTATCGAATGGCCGATCATTTTCTCGAACCACCAAATAGAAGAATTTCATAAAAATTGTTTATCAACTATGTGTTTGATAAAACATAATATATTTTGTTTAATAAAACATTTGGACAAAAAGTCAATAGAAGCACCACGCGCCTTTATAAAGCACAAAATTGATCCAGTTAATGCAGCTTCATTTTGTCTTCCACTCGGCGAGTCCATTAGCGAGTGGAACAGAATTTTGCTACGGGAAAGTTTCTCATAAAAATTTGCATAAAGTGCCGCAGTCAATTAATAACATTAGAATCGGAGCTATTTTTCACCGGTACCATTAAGAAACATTTAAACGACAAACACTCGGAGAAAGTACCACAGAAATGACAAAAATATCACAGCGATACGAACAACTGTTCAAGACCGAAATCTGAATACTGGAAAAATGTTGAAACAAACAGCAACGGACTAAAATCGAAAGTCAAGGACTCTCGAAAACAAGATTCATAGGATAAAAAGCATAAAAAGCAATTAGCGTGGCGGAAGAAAAATGACGAGGGAAGCCAGCACACACGGTCGTAAGATAGATTCGACTGTAAGCGTGCTTAATGTCTCTCGGCGATGTAATGTTACACCGGGCCGGGGCTTCTAAAAATAAATACGAGTAACAAGTGCGAGGAGATCGTAATTAAGATGGTGCTCGACGAACTACGGTAAATAATTGTTCATAAGCTAGAAGAATTTCATCGGATGCACCGTGCGCCGCGGTGCATCGTGCACGTTGCACCGGAGTGTTCCTCGATCGCGCGCGAGCTCGCGCGTGTTAAATATTTATGCACTCGTTAAGAGTCTAGTGGATTTCCTGAGGCGGCTTCTCGGGGGCTCTCATTAATCGTGCCGCGCCATCGTGGAATAGCCGATGACACTGTTTCCGACGGAGTTTCAGCAAATGCACCGGCATCGGTCCCGCAAAAACAAGTCGAACGGCCAGTGACTAATGTGCAAACGAAGCACGCGGAAAGATTTATTGGGAAACTTAGCGCTCGCGATCGGACAACATTCCGCTGCCCTGTTCGCTTTATTACGGCCCTGGATGGAGACATATTTCTTCCGCGGTGCACCATATCGCCAGCGATCTACCTGCGTCGAGATTTTCGCTGCTACTGCGAATCTCCATAGCCTGAATTTTTATTATAAGTCGCTCCACGCAATCTGGAACCAGCAAATATCATCCTCAAGATACAGTGGGTACTTATGAAACAACAAATGACAATAGTTATACCTGAATTGCAACAAACTAGAGTGAGATATTTTATTTTAATTGTTCACAATATTGCTTACATTATCAAATATGTTGGTATCTAGTCGATTGCTACACATTCATGTATTGTAGGAGGTATTATATCAATTTTCATATTCATAGAATGAAAAAATCATGTACAATTGAATTATTGCAGATCGAAAGAAATGTTTAATTTTTGAGTTAAAATATTGAAATTCTTCTGATGTTTACCTTGTCTGAAATCGCGTCTATTGATTTTTGTCGTTAACGCATAAAATCCGCCGTCTATTCTGCGCATCAAGAAATGCACTGTATACAGAGGTGTTGCGTCAAAGATATGCACAGAAATCGGATTTGGTTTTTCTAGGAAGCACTGTATCAGATTCGGGGACATAGGAAACGGAAACACAGTCGCTATTAGCGTGCTTATCAATATTAATATTGAGCAGCTTATTAATATTAACGACGTCGGATCGGCGAGCCGGAATTATCGAAGAAATTGCATCCCGAAGGAACAAGACAGTCCGGGACAGAGCGAAATAGATAGGCTGCTCTATGGGGGCAACCGAGTCATCATTAATATTATAGTGCAGCGGCGCTCATCGCGTCAGATCTATGCCGACCTCTTTCTGTCCACGTCCGATCCAGGAGAGATCCATGCGGAGTCCGAAGGCCAGACGCATCAAAAGCCACCTTCCACCTCGTTTCTCTACCAATCTCGCTGAACGCGCACGCCACCAGACCTGGACGTCCCACCAGCCTCTAGACTCATTATATCTTCTTGATCCGAACCTTAAATTGATGACTATCTGTCCACCTGAAAATACGAGATATCCCGAACCCCGAGACTTCGGACGTGTTTTCTACCCTTCTCTTTCTTTCGTCTTGTGTGTCTCTGGACGTGTGTATGCGTGTTTCTTTTTTAAAGAAATCTTTGTTTGGCTCAGGCACACATATGCGTGTGTGTGTGTGTGAGAGAGAGAGAGATCGTACCAGTTCGCGCATAATAATTATGAATTACGGTGTATAATTAAGAAGGAACCGAGGTGGGACCAGTTGACTGACGCGTCCGACCGAGCCGGACCTCCTCCGGAGAGTATGTTCGACGGCCGCTGGTTTATTTATTAAGCACTGTCGTGGAAAACCAGACTCGAACCAGCGATATCGCTGATTTCAAGTTTCACCACCGCAATCTGCGAATTGATCAACCCGATGGATTGAGAGGTAGAAACGGCGAACGGAATTATGGCAAAATAATAAGTAGACGATCGGCGGAACTGGCGCAGCTTGCTTCTCTTTTGCAGACTCTTTTTCGGAAAATTCTTTTGGACGCTCTTCAATTTCTTCAGATAGCGAGCAAGGATTCTCGAACAACGTTTGCGAATCGGATAGAGCAGAAATGGTTCACGAGGTAACAAGATGGCGTCGTAGCTTCCAGTTCGCAGTACTTAAGCGTCGTCACGTCGACTGTTTAGCAGAGCAAGCGAACGGGGTTAACTAAAAGCAGGGTTCGCGCAAACATTACAACCCCCGTCGAATTCGTCAGTGACTGATGATACCTCCTCGATCACGAACGATCTTTGAACGTCGCCACACGCCGAGAAGGAAAAGAACGGAGAAGGGAGGACTCGGCTATGCGAAGGCACGTCCGATACAAATCATGCTAATTCCGGATCAGCTGTCACTCGGATCGGATCTCCCTTTCGGGGACGTTTCCACAAGACAGAGAATCTTATGGCGATATATTTGCGAGTTTTGGGGGAAACTCACTCCCCTCGTGATTCCAGGAACAAGAAAAAATACTGACGGCAGTACAAAATCTTAATTATTAGTGCTTCGAAGTGTGTTCGATGGAGTTTGAATCTTAAATAGTGAAAGTGATCCTCTCTCTTGTGATTGAAATTGTTTTCTGAATTTATTCGTACAGTGTAGGAGTTGAAGAACTAACTCTTGCATGAAATAATCGAAAATAATGAAACATGACTGTCTGAACATGAAAATTGAGATAAGTGGATTTTTTAAAATTGGTCTGTAACCTTTTACTTGATTACAAAAAATACCAGTAATGGTAACTAGTAGGTATAATCGATTGCTAATAAAGCGTTGTTGTGCTGGGTTGTTGATAAAGCTATTTCAACAGCAAGCACAGAGGACAAACAACGGCAGTGAAATTATTATACTCCAGCGAGGGAACGCATGAATGGGCTAAACGCGAACGATTTGCTACTAATGAAACCGGTGAACCGCAGTATTTTTAATGCGACGCGCGGTACAATCTCGCCGGCTAATGAGTAACTGGTGTCAAGTCGGAATGTTAATCGGCTAGAATTCATCAATCATTCCTACCGAGAAAATGTGGAACGACGTAATTTACGAAAACTAATCAGATACCTATGCGTTACAACAAGAAACCGAATAGATATAAATCATAATTACCGGCATTGCAAAAAGTCCGGGGCTCGATATCGCTTCTGCGAGATTTTTTTACCGCGTCTGGGGAAGCTACACCTTCCGCTGGCAATTAAAGAAATCATTCTGCGCCTCATCTTTCGCCTGAATCAAATCCTCAAACCGTCTATCTAACGAGAATCTCAAAACGCCATTAAGGCAACATTTATTTAACTGAAATTAACGTTACTAAATTATTTTATATTTTTTTATTATAGTTAACAATTTTTTAATTCCCCACTTTATTTGCGATTTATTTTCGTTCAATAAATTATACAATCTACGCTTACCAGAGGGTCGGGTTGAACTCAAGGAACGGTGAAAAAAAACGGAAAGTAGCTCAATAAATACACACATCGGTAAATCAACAATTTCTAAATTTACAATTTACCCCTATATCCGCCTTTCTGCAAATGCGCAACGCAGCAAAGACAGAAAATACTTCCAGCTGAAAAACAGCTGAACCAGTGATCCGAAAATTGAGGAAACCGTTTAAAATTCAGAGCAGCGTGCTGCGACTCCATTGTTTAATATTCCTGCGTGGAACATGTTCCAGGCTGTGCAAAAAAACATTGGCCACAGGTCTGACAGGCAGAGAACAACAGGCAGCGGTGTGCAAGGTGTCGCGGGATCCTCTAAGCACGTCGGTGAATGACTGACAAGTATGCAACTCGAGCGAGGCGCAGGACGGCGAGGAACGGCGCGCAGCGAAAAGTAGCAAAGCTATTCCTGCGGTTGGTGTTTCCTCGCGCGACTTGCCAGGCTCGTCGACCGGCACCCCTCTTCCCCTCGTGTCGGGGGCATATCATTAATCTTGCTATGTTTTCTCGCGCCACTCGGATGTGGATTTAGAACCCGAGACTCTCCGAGCGAAGATCTCTAGAAACGTGGTGGTGAACGCGGCACCACCGCGGGACTACTTCGCGAAACCGTTTGTCTCCATTCCGCGATGCCGATCGAATTCTGCTGCCCTCTGACGCGAACATCCGCCGGATGTACCGTGGAATTCCCTTCGAAGAACGCTCTACAATAATAGTTCTTCTTCGTGGACGATAACGAGCCCCCAACCCGTGCTCTGCACGTTCAAGTCCGATTTACGGAAGTAAATCTATGTGGAACTTCAACATGAATCTCAGTAAAATACGAACACGCAATCAAGGTACTTCAAGCTAGGCTGACCGACCTAATGAACATACCCAAAATTTACCCGACGCCCTTTTCGTGTTGAATGTGAAACTTCAACATGAATCTCAGTAAAATACGAACACGCAATCAAGGTACAGTGAGTCAAAAAATTATTCGCTCACTCTTAAAAAGGCGAATTGAACTTTTTTTAGAAGCTAGAGCAATTAGCTAGCTGCAGGATGTGAACAAAATTTTGTTAAAAATTGCAATTGATCGGAATTGTAGAAAAATACTAAAAGTTGAATTTTACAACTTCTTTATGTGGGCCTATATTGAGAATTGAAAAAATACGGTTTATAGACCTGTGCCAATTAAACGTATTCTGAAAATTTAGTCAAAATCGGTCGACGTTGCAATGCGCTACAAACTGTTAAATATGTTAAAAATTGCAGATTTTCACGATTTTCGGCCTATAACTGCAGATTCTTACATCTTTCAATGCCTGTTTTTTTCGCATCAACCGATTTGGATGAAACTTTATCAGTGCATATAACTAAAAAGCTGTAAATGCAAGTTTTAGTATTTTTTCTACAATTCCGATCAATTACAATTTTCGACAAAATTTTTTTTCACATCCCGCAGCAAACGAATTGCACTAGTTTCTAAAAAGGTTCAAATCGTGTAGTACGATATTTAAAAAGTTATCGCCTTTGTAGGAGTGAGCAAATCATTTTTTTACTCACTGTACTTCAAGGTAGGCTGACCGATCTAGTGAATCTGCCGAAAATAATAATCGGAGAAAAATTAAAATTCCGACGATAATTATGGTGGAACAACATATTTATTCGGAAGCCAGCAGTAGAATGAAACGAAACGGGCAACACATCAGCCCGCATCAAGCCTAATGTCCGCCATCGATCTAATCACGGTAATCGGATGTGGGTTAGGTCGCCGGCCTGGTCCGCGCGTTATTCAATATATTCGCGGAACCTCGTGTGTCTAGGCTGGCCATGCAGCTGCGTTCGCCAATTTAAATCACATTGAACGGTATTCGACCGAAACCGGAATGCGATCGAATCTGGTCGCCGGGAGCCAGAGAGAAGCCTAATGGAGAAACCCGCTGCCCGTGTTTGATGCACGTCCGGTTAGCTGTTACGCGTTTTTACCGTTGCGCGGGCTCACGCGCGCGACCATTTTTTCGCAATTTCGTATATAACTGATGACGTTCTGATGGCGAGGTGATGTTTACAGGCGAGTTAATGACCCCGCGCGGCCCACGGGGCCTCTAATGAAGAAATTCATGCCCGATGCTCCGGATCACCGTGCACAAAAGCTTTTTACAGGACCGGCACGCGGATAAGGACACTTTGATGATGTTCGCGTATTAACTAATGATTCTCGCCACCTGTGACTTCCTTGATGGAGGAAATTGCGGATGAAATTGATGCGAGAAGAGAGGCACGTCGCGTCGTGCGCCGTTGTTAACGACCCGCGTCTGCTACTCGCGTAATTTTGGCCATTTTGCCGGTACCGTGATGCGCCGCAGGTGTTGGACAGATTCCTCGCCTTTCCAGGCCGATTTTCTGACGACGATACTCGACCCACGATGATTTCGGACGAAATTGTTCGGTTACAAAGACTGATGGAAGTTGGCCACGCGCGTCACTTTTTGGAATTTTTCCATATTCAAGCTCCTGTGATCTATTCTGGTATTAAATTCTGTTAAATTTTGTATTCCAGAAAACCTTGAATATTTTCCGAATTTAATTATGATTTATTTTTTTGAACGCATCTATTTTTTGGACTTCGGAACGCAGTGCATTATCACTCAATTTTCCAATGCATCCCACCGATTAAAAAAGATTAATAAAGCACACAATCGATGCATTTAGCATTGAGTATCTATCGAATCGCAAAAAACTCGAGATGACTGACAGCTAGGAAAATGTTGGAGTCAATGTTGCCGAGGTACGACATCCTTCTCCATATTAATGCGAGTCGTCTGTCTTTCTCAATCGTGCACGTACACTCTCGTTTCTCTCGACACATCTCCGGCCGGACACTTTGTTCTGAATTGCAGATTTCCCAGGCACGCTTCCATCGTCATTCATTTTTTTCTCTCCTTTTACTTACCTAGCCCCCTTCGTCCCGCGTCGATGTGTAACACGTCGCGATTACAAGCGACGATTAGATAGTTACTTGTCACCAACGAGTTAATGAGCTTTATTGATCGGCGCACGCGATACCGCGGTTGTTCCCGTGATAAGGGAACAAATTAACCGCGATTCAATTAAGCGATAATTAGAATTCAACGGCGTATGAGCGAGCACGGTCTTCAACGTCCATAAATAATCAATTTCTTTCGTGGCGAGGCTCGACTTTCCCCGGAGTGAAAATGTCTGGGCCCATTTTGTTATCGAAAGAGCGGATAACCTGCTTATCGTATTTCTCGCAGTAATAAATGAACGTCTTGTCATTTTTTAAAGACAACTACATGCCAGCCACACGATCAGTGTTTGATTGTTGCTAAAATACATTTCTACGTAATTAATGAACATCAGCAATCCTTGAAAAATTTTCGAGTGGCCAATCCCCAGATAGAGCGGTGGTAACTTAGCTGAATAATTGCGGAACGATTTGCACAATTTTTTAATCAAGATCCACGGTTTTTATCCAGCGCCCGGCTTTTTCCAATGGAATCGTTATGAAACCACCATTTTTTTCCTTTTCCACTGTTCGATTACCGCGCTCGCACACGTGAAAAGTGGGCAGGCCGCTCGAATGGTAATTACGGAGCTGTATGCACTTCATTAGCACTTACCAGCGGTTGCGTAACGGCCGGCGTGTCATTTTAATGTGAGCACGATCAAAGATTAATGGACGGGACGCGCGGCTGTTACAGAAGGATCCAAGAAAACCCGCGTGAAAGACGGAGATTCGTGATCGACCGTGAACGAAAGGATAGAGGATCGAATTAAAAAAGATGAAACGCCGGACCCGACGATCTGTCCGAGACTCCCTGGACATAGCTCTGTGGTCCTGGAAAACGTAATCCACCTTTCAGATCCACGACTTCTGGCGACTTCTCTTTCAAGAAACTCGCCGAGAACCTCTCACAATGTTGCCAGTCTACAATTCTCAGAAGACAAGTACGAATACACAGTGTTCCAAAAATGTTGCATGCAGAAATCAACTAATCTGCGGCGAGAATTTTCGTAAAAGAAAAAGTTTCTTCGAATGACTCGATGGAATTACCTGGAATCACCATTTTGAAGGAAGCACTACACTTTTGGAACACTCTGTATCTTAGTTCCTCAAGGAGGGAATTCCAACTCCATCTTACAAGAATCGTACGATTCGCTATGAGTTTAGATACGAGGAAGTGCACTATAATCAAAACATTGCAATTCTCGTCGCAAAACATGCACTCGCATTTCCCGCAGGTAGCCAACGTGTTAATTCAATATTTTAGCAGTGCAGCCCGGTTTCTCGCGGCGGATCAATCATTTACGGGTTGAAGCGGCTCCGAAACAATCAATTTATAATCCGCAATTAAACTTTAAGGCCGTCTGCAAGGTACGAGAGAGGAATGTGCAAGGTAATGCAAGGTGTGCGGCGGCGGCGGCAGTGCAACGGATCGCGCGCGACTCGCAACACAGGTTCGTCGCTGGTTCTCTCTCCTCTCCCGTCTTCTCGCTCCCCTCGCGGTATTAATGACGATCATTAATTCCTTATCACCTTTAACACATTTTTTTCTCACCGGGATCGGTTCCCGGCACGAACGCCTAGTCATAAAGTGTATCCTGAAAAACGATCGGCGAAACCGTGGAACACGTCGCGGCACCGTCATCCGAGAAGAATAATTGCGCGCGGCAATTAACAATGACGTTTTTGTCGGGACTCCTGTCGCCTTCGAGACGAGCCATGCGAATGATTATCCTGCGCGTCTCGCAAACATCCGAATAACAAGCAAGACATCGATTGTTGGTCGAGGAATCCCTGTTCGCGTTCTAAGAATTATTACTTTTCAATTAATAAATTTTATAGAATCTTTCTGTGCGTGCAAAAGTCCATTAATAGAGCTGCAAAGAGTGCTCGATTCTAATTATTAGACTGGATTTTATATTCAGAATGGGCACGTGAAGTACAAAATGGTAAAACAATAAAGAAACTTGGAAAAATATTGTTCTATGATTTTCCAGTGTGTCAAATTATTCAGAGGTGAAATATAAGCCCTGTTTGATGTAATTGATGAAAATCTATTAATTAGGCAACTTGAACTATTGCGAGGAGTTCGGATAAATCCAACATGGCGGTTGGGTACATTCGAATGTTATACGCGTGTATAATAAGACAGACGATCTATAAATATGAATTACAGCGAAGAAATTTACATACGACATTAAAACGATTAGAATTCTTCGAATCAATGAGAATTGCCATGCTGCGGCGTTCAGAACGATCACAATGCGTTTTATATTCTTGCTGGTAATAGCTATTTAAAGCTCATAATAGTTATTTTTAGTAACCCGTAGCTATCAATAGTCTCAAAGAGACCTGAAGTGTCCTCGACATTTTATAAGTTCGCTTTTCTAACAATGTAAGATTATTTATGAAGTTGTATAAATGGATTTTTCAAATTACATAAACGGCGCGTTGGTAATTAATTCGAGATGGTACCGAGCGTTTAGGAAGCTTAAAATTAATTATATTTGTAATGTTAAGACTAAATTGTGCACGCAAAGGGGTGAAACGCAGTTTCCAGACCACTGTAGCTCTGTATGCACCACACAAACCTCTCTAGAACCGAATTTGTCGCCTCTTATCAAACAAATTCGGATCTACAGGGTAGATGTAGAGCATTAACTGGGCCTTCTCCTATCGGCACATAGATCTTACGACATAATCGAAATTTTTCTTGGTTATGGCGCTCGTGCCGGTTATAACTTCTTCGTTGGCCCAGTATCAGACGATCACGACTCTCTGCTTCCTGTTCGTTCTTCGTCTGCGAATCTGAAAATATTCTCCAATTAATATCCGAACTTCTAGTCATAAAAATATTTAATCTCAATTCTTACAGTCAAGTTGCTGAGATTAATAATCATAGAAATTTTTAACCTTTCAAGTTTTTTTTATCATCGCATCAAACATGAAGAATCAAAGCGTTTCCATCACCTTTAACTTTTTTTTATTACTGTTTTCAGTACTATTTAAGGATCAATTTTCAGAAATATAGGCACGCGATTAAAATGGCAATTACCCTGAAAAAGTTTCTTTTCTGTGAATCCCGAATTTTCGCAAAGCATTAAACAGGGATCGGTATTAAATTTGAATTGTGCTCGTCCCAAGAGGATTCCCAGTGTGTCCAATAAACAGTTAAAATTGGCGCTCTCACTAGCCCAGATCAGGAGAACTCGAATCGCCGAGTCATTCGAAAATAGACTGGTTCCGCCGAGTCATTCTCGAAGGGAGCAGGGAGGCATCTATTTCTGCGTGTCGCGAAACGAAACTTTCTTCGTGCGTGAAAAAAGTCCATGAATAATTCCCATACTTTTTCTCAGCTTCCTTTCCGACTTTTCTTTCACACCTATTAAGCCTCGAACACTTCGTCGTTGCACGAAACAGTTAAAACAAACAACACCGACTCGTTCCCACACCATTATCCCAACTCTTCAACAACGAATATCAAAACTAGAAACAATGTACTCTCTTAAAAATTCGTAAGAATTCAAGAAACATTAATTTCGAAAATTTCAAACCAGGAAAGTCAAATTGCTGTTCGAAAATCATTGTTAATTATGTCTATTTTACTATTTTACCACTAGTCTATATTAGAATGAACTAAACCGACTCAAAATGATAAATAAATTGTAAAACGCGTGAATTAAATTGAAAATTTTTGAAAGTCCCGCCACGAGGGGCGCCAAGATTCGATTATCGGGTTCGACAGTCCCCGATAGGTCATTAAAGATAAATCCTGTTATGTCACTTGGCACACTTCCTGGGCGCATATCATAGCGGGTTATCTTTAGCGACAATAATCATATTACACCTGCGCAGCCGATAGTGATTGATGCTCGTCCCTGGGATCGAAGGCACCTGAGCGTTAACGGCTCACGGATGACACAGCTGAATGCTAGCAAGGTCGTGTTCTCCTTCGTCCTCTTTCTCTTCTTATTCCTTAGCGGTACAGCTCCTTTTATTTGAGCGCCGACGATGTCGATGTACCTTGCGTTTCCAGGTTACTTGGTCATCCCGCGCCGACGATGATGTTTACCTGAAATCACCGCGGGGTTGCAGTTAGCCGAGTACCTCAAGGATCTGTTCGTCACTCTCGTAATTAAATTAACGTGTTCCACTTGGACTATTTTCTGGAAAATCGTTTTCTATCGGCGTCACTCGGAACTTGTACTGAAGCGGCTATTCATAGAAAACGAAATTAGAAGCTTTGTGGATGTTATTGGTAATTTTTGGATTGATCTGTATCATTTATCGACATTTTATTATCGGTAAAGATACCGAAAGAATTTGAAATTGGAAGGGATTGAAATCGTAAAAGAAGAAGTGGGTGTTTGTGTATCTCAGTGACCAAGCCAACCCAGAAGTGTCCACGGTAAGCGTCTTTAGAAGTCAAGTAGTTAATCTCGAGGATCAACAAAGGGATAGTTTGTCAGCTTAGGCTTATCTCCTAATTTCTTGTACTTCAAGGGACGAGACCGCTGCAGTCAGTCAAAATATTGTACAAGTTCACTATTCTCTTGGAAAATTGGAACGGATAGGTCACAATATAATAGAATTACAGGATTCCTCAAGCTTTGCCTTGGAGGTGCTAATCCTCTCAGAATCCACCCCTTCAGCTTGCTAATCGGGATTCAGTCGAATAAGGGCGGGCCCGGGTTTTCTAGCTTATACCTGGCGTCAATACACTTCAAAGCCTTCACTATTTTGCCAATTGTCTTTAATCCTCATTATTATACCAAATCAATATTTTGAAAATATTATGAAACAATTTTTTTTTCGTTTTCATTTAATTCGATGCATAAGAACAATCGGTTTGAGGATTTTGAGTTTGAAGATTGTTCAATGATTATTTTGGAAGCATTTGAAAAATTATGTAAAAAAATTCCGAGTGACATTTAGCCTTCCTGATGTTTAATGAACACACGTGTCGTATATTGCTGGAAAAGAACAAGTTCAGTGACTAGTGGTAAAAATGGCTCACTAACGAGCATTCCAAAGTTGGTCGGAGACCTTAATCTCCAGAAAGCCGACTCTGAGACTGCCATTCGAAACGAATCCTTGCGAGCACTTATTTACGAGCAGGTAGACGTTGATTTGCTCCCTTGGGACGCAAATAATCTCCCCTCTGGGATCAATAAGCCGAGAGACGGGTTGGTAATATGAATTTTATAAAAGCTTCCTCAACGTTGAATACTCGGAAGAACTGCCACAATTTTAACATATAAATCGAATCGCAAGTACTATTCTTGCAAAGCAATTTTCTTCGATCGAATAAACCAACCTTGTTGAAGCAGTGAATTGCATAACCAATGGCGATCCCAAAATAATTTACGTTCCTTTAACCAACGAAGTCGCAATATAAATTGTTTCTGAGATCTAGTAGATAGATTAAAAATTTTGTAACTAATCTGCCCTGAACTTATTAAAATTATTATTAAACTTCCCCTATTCATTCTGAGACAATACATACAGTGGCGTAGCGATGAAAATCGGGCAAAGTTTCCAAGAGCGTCCCGTCCAGAGGGCGTACTCGAACGATTCATGGGTTCCGATA
>OZ020495.1:5366513-5542849 GCA_963971365.1 Lasioglossum villosulum
AAGGATGCTCCAGTAAATGTAAATTTACTGGCTCGCATGCCGCGACTATCGTAATAAAACAAAACGAAAATGTTCAATAAACTATTAAGTTGAAAGAAAATATTGGCGTTAGTTCTGGACAAATCGCAAAAAAAGCATAATCGGCAACAAAGAAAGAGGGTGTGACCTGTAGAGGTTGTATAGAAAATAACTGCCACCCCTAACTCCGCCCCCCAGAAATAGTTCCAGGCTTTCTTGTCCGGCATTCCTTTCGTCGCCATCAAGGTCAAGGTTGCCTAGAAAAATTTAGTACGTCGAGACTCCGAAAAAACCCGACTCGCGAACATTTGCCGGCAATCTCTAATAATATATCGAACCCGCTGGAGGACTGAATCATCTCCCTAGATACATCTGAAAACATGAACCATAACTTTCCCAAAATCGAAGCCTCGTGTGCCATTCTATCCTTAATTGAATTGTGCTGTAGTTGCGCCACCGTTCGATTATTTATTGCACCTCCGAAGAGACAGTGCCGCGTTCAAAACAACAAACAGGAACAAACTTCTCAAAATATTTACCGTTTGCTACAGGTATCCTTCACTCATGAATTAACCATGATATTGTGCAGTGGCGTTTATCACGCGTATGTATTAAGATAAGGAAACTGAATAAAATGATAAGGACAACGAAGTCCGACGGATCAGGAATTCCTGAAGAGGACCGAGATTCAATTGGGCTTAAATCTCTGCAATTCATTTTTTGTGTAGTTAGAAGATGGGTATACTATGACCATTTGACTCCGATGTAAATGAAATTAGCAGGTTCTGAAATCTTCATCAGAAACATGACTCTACGAAGGGTCAAAAATAGCGGCATCGGCGGCTAATTAAAAGGAGCGGCGACGCAAAAAAATCTGTGTCGCAACGAACGATTTAAAGGAGGGAGGGCGGAGGGATGAAAGAGAAAGAGAGGACGATAGAGAGGGGGAGGGGGCTGCGCAAGTCAACCGGGCGAGACTGTACGGAGGCCGGAGAAGTGGGTGATGAATAATGGATGGTACGACGTGGCTATCTCGTGCCCAGTATAGCCTGTAGGACTTTGCCGTAATGGTCCGTAAATTGCTGAACCGTAGGGATAATGAAATCGCCGCGGTTGGCTCTGTAAACGCTTCGTTATTACGCGTTTCTGTATCCCTGTGATCGCGCGGCCAGGAGTTATCCGGTGCCTCGATATTTCTTGCGATTAGCAGCGAGCAACTACCACGTTTGCGGCGCCGGGGTCTGGGCTGCGCGCCGTTGCACTTTTTAATCTAGAAGCCTTTCCCGCGCGGTTTTGGCATAATAATAAGGAAGATAACACTCTGCCCGGTTGAAGGGTACGCGCGCGCGCCACAATCTGAAACATTTAGGGAATCTCCTTATCCATTTACCCGGGGAGAGACGAGCACAGCTCGAAGGCTCGCGTTTTATCGCGGATCCTATCCCGGCAGGAAGACGGATCATCAACGAACACGAGTCGATAGCCCGTCTCAGCTGCGAAAAGCTTTACAAGGTTGCACACGGGGACGGGCCGTATTTCAGCCGATCGTGCACGCCGTTTTTTACCGGTTACGAGCTGCAACTGAAGTCGCCGGGAATTATGGCCGGCCTTATCTCGCGTAATTTATACGATTCGCGAGCCTTCCGCCCTTTAAATCCCTGTCGAACAAAGTGGAAAATGATTTTTTCAAAGTTGAGGCACTGCGGGCCGAGAGAAGCGTCTCGGGTTGCGTGGAGGACGCGGATAGGCTTGGGTCGCGGGGGTAAATCGCGAGATATCGTATAATCATAGCCCCGATGGCCTTAAGTAAGTGCAAGCAGGTAGGTAAGCCGAAGCAAAGGTAAATAGGCGTGCCGCAATGTTTGGACAGAACTACCAGCAGGTGGCACGCCCACCTAATTTCCCTAATCTGCCATGCAAATCGGCGACATTACGAGTCCTCTTTATGCTGGTCACTAGAAATTTCATAACAGGTAAAGCTCCCAGCGGGGAAGGAAACCCGGTACCCCAGGAACGATTCCCGTCGATCCAATAAAAGGGAAGCCGGTCCTGGGATATCGTGAACGGCTCTCTCGGTCATTGTATCCTCAATACCTAATCATTTCACTTTCCGCTACGAAGAATTTACAAGACGCCGTTTAAACTGGTTAACCATCGTTATCATCATCGAGTTATTCAAAATCACCGCGCAGCCTATGAAAGTGAAACGAGAGAAAGAGACAGAACCGAACCAGAACTGATCTGCAAAAGAGCATCGCGACCACGATGACTTTGTGCTCGCGTCGCTATGTTCCCGCAATTATTTCACGTACGGTCTACCTGTTTAATGGCTCGCCGTGATGTGCACGTTAACGGCGTTACACGGCGATCACCCTAGGCGCTAACAAGACGTGAGTGACGCCGGAACGTTTTAGATCAGACGGATAACCAGCGACGTGGTAAACGAACTTCCGGTGCGTGTGTGCGAGCAACGCGCTGCACGGTAAAAATAGTGGATCTCTGATAACGACGCGAACACCCGAGGCGATCGATAGTTGCCTCGCTGGACTGAATTAACAACATTTACTAGAATGCTTTACTTTTTCTCCACTAATTCCAACGTGGAGACGAGAATTGTGGGAATTTTCCGGATCGATTTTACGAAAATTATGGATCGAAGCTCTTATAAATCGAAAGGATAGATACGAGTATACTCTTTGCAAGAGTCAATGAACAACGTTCGCCGTCATTCAGACACATGCTCGAGAATTATGAATTAAAGTTCATATCCGTGACACTTGTCCGATGTTTTGTGCGTACACGGTGAAAGATGACTGTTTTCTGAGATAAGATAGTAGAAAATAAATTGGTGTGTGACGGATCTAACGAGACGTAACGATAACGCGGTTTATCGCGTTATTCTCGAAGGGATTGTGTCAGATCTTCCTGAAACTTCCGAAATTTCAAGAAAGCCACGGAAGCTTCCATCTTTCTGCAACGTAGGGATACAAAAATTAACGCGTGTTAATGCAACAATACTTTCTCGATTCCTATTCGAATGCATACAATTGAATAGAAAAGTGCTGGACGACCTGAAAATTCCCTGATCCGGCCAACTTTGTCTCCGTTTGAACGCAGATATGGGAATACGGGCGTATTTATTTGAAAATGCGGGTTCGGCGGGCGTGCTCGGCGAATTCAGCCGCGAAATGACGCAACGTGAAATTCCTGAGGAAAAATACCGAAGGAAATTCAAAGCGTTGCTCCCTGGGCCGCACTCGGAAGAGGCTGCGCGATGCATATCGCGGTACCGTCCGGTTTAGACTTTGTAATATTACAGACGACTTCTACGGTTAACTGTACATACACGCGATCATAGAAACAATAGAGGTGAGATAGGATCGCGAAACAGAAGTGGTCGTGGATTATCGGGGTAGAAGAGAAGAGAGAGAGAGAAACCCGATGGGCAATGGCTCCTAGATATCCGCCGCGTAGGCTCTCTCGGGACAGGGTCGTGCACAGGGTACACGCGGTGTACACGAGAAGTGGCGACGTGGGCTGCTGGAGCTTTTCATCAAGTGGGTTCATCGGGGCCAAGAAGGCCCTCAGGAATGCGCTTGATCCAAAGAAGTGCCGAGAGAGACCGTCGGATACCACCGAAACGCCAACGAAAGAGACGGACGACAATGCGCGCGGACAAACTGCAAAAACATCATGCCTAATACTGTCTTCCTTCCTCTTGCCCGAGACTTCCTGCTACTCGAAGCTGGAGAAACCCTATACGAGCTTCTATCCGCCTACATTCTTCAGCGGTAGGACGTAATAAGTCCTTCGAGCCTCCACCGAAGGGCTGCGAACGGCTCCGTTTTAGGGCAACATTGTTTTAGACAAGGGGTGCCAACTTGTGTTTCATTGTATCTTTGCGCCTACTCGTACAACCTCAACAATGCCCGTAAAAAGCTTATAGTCCGGGTTATTTAATTGGATGCGTCATGTGGCAGGCGGAGGAACTGGGTTAGAACTTCTTCATGAGCCAATATTTCATTTTAAATGATTTCTCGGTTGGCTTCGTAGAAGATGTGGACCGTGAATATCTTTTTTTCCACGTCCGACTGTGCGCACTGTTTGAGAAATCGGTTGAATTTTCCGGTCGATCGCTCCCAGAAAAATCTTGCTCGTCCAAGCCCGCAGAGATTAAAAATACCAAGTTCCCCGTCGCGTTTCTTCGACATCGGGGTTGGAAATGTAACCGGTATCGCTCTAGCGAGATATCAATCTATCCCGCGATCCGTAAATCGGTAGTCAGCGTGCGCGCAGCAGTGAAACGTTCAGCGGTTAGACGCGAAAGATAAAAAACCGTGTGAAATTCACGCGGGCGAGATATACGGCTATCGTAAAATCGGTAACTTTATCGGAATTTCGCCGATGAGTTTATCTGAGATCGGGGAATATTTACTAGGCTTACTTTCTGCTACTTGTAAGCAAACACGGACCAGTGGCTGGCGCACAGGGGAAAACATTTATCTGATATATAACACGTTTATAAGTTCCGCGGAGACGAGAGAGAGAGAGAGATAGAGGGAGAGAGATAGAGAGAAAGAGAGGGACAGGCAGCGCGGCATGAAACTCAAGCTGAAGTACTCGAGGCTTGATAGGCAATGAAGTGTAAGTGGATATGTTTCGTGGTCTGCTAAAACGCGATGATATCGGGGGATCACTTCCAACCCCTCTACCGTCTCCGGGACGGTGAAAATAAATGGATAAATCAACAAAACGTAATCCCGGCTTAATGGCCGGCGATTATTCGCCAGGCTGCAGCCGCCGTCGCGGTTTTCGCCAAACAGAAAGACTGTGCGGTCGCGCGCGCGCACGCGGTTTATTTTTAAAAACCGCGCCCGCCCTTGCTATAAGGATAAAGGAACGGTTTAAAAATACAATCGACGAAACGGCCGCGAAACGCCGTTCGATCCGGCTCGGGGAATAAATCCGGCCTGGTAATCCTAATAAATACATTTTCGCCATTGTTCCACCCAGCGACAGCGGCGGTTACGATGTAATCAACGACGGGGTAAAGTTACATTACAAAATGTTAACGGCCGCGTATAGCCGGTCGCCGGCCACGATATTCGAAGCTATAGTCGCCGGCGCAGTGGATCGAAACGGCCCAAGGGGTGCCCGAGACTTCTAAAAGTACGATCCATATAAAAACGACTGGACTTGAAGAGGAAAACATGTGTAACGGTGCAGCCTTTATTTCACCGGGCGTTATTCTTAGCGCTGCCGCTCGGTTCTACGTCGCATTGTTCCTGCAATAAAATGCGTCTGGAGATTGCATTTTTTAAACGCACTGGAAAGTAGTAGTAGCGAATGTAGTCTTAAGAGTACAACATGATACAGACGTAGGCGATGCAGATGTATAATGGCATGCAGAAGCTTTAAATCTGTTTCCACGGCAGTTTCGAGTTTTCTTAGATTTGTGATAGCGGATAGAGAGTGTGGAGCCCGAAGAAGGGCGAAAAATATGAGTAAAGTACCTGAAGAGTGGCGTCAGCCAGTGTTGGCGAGCCGTGCGGGCAGAGTGCATCGCGCGATGGTTGCTAAGGTTGCAACACTGACTAGCGTGGTGCATCGCGAGCCAGCTGACACACAAGATGGCTGCCCGTGGCAAGGGCGTGGTCGCCGCGGTGAGCCGCGCTTCTGCTGCGCTTTACGAAAACGGTTTTCAGCAAAACTCGTCGACGAGAATGGAATTCACTCCCGGGAAAAATCACCGAGTTACGGCTCGCACTTCCACATCGGGCACCCGTTAGCTCACCCACGTTGTTGCGAGTTTACACGCGACGCGTACGCCGTGCGAGCACGGCAGCCATCTTCGGGTTCTCCTACCACCGTTCGCGCACGGTCCATCTGTCGCTGGCAGCCTCCACCACGTTCTTTCCTTGCTGCCTTGCCTTGGCTTGCCTGCTGCCTTGCCTTTCTCTTCGCCAACCTATCCTTACTTTTGCCTATCCTCAGACCGCCTCTTTGACTTTCGGGTTGCATGCAGAGAATCTCGGCTACAACCGTCGTCGTCACAATCTCAGAACGCCACGACGCGCGCAATTTAGGAAATCTTACAACCGAGACGCAGGCCAGACCACCGACACCGGCCCGCCAGACCCTCTAACGATCGATATTGTTCTGTTTTACACGCCATCCGCTATTACACAGAGCCTACATCGAGTGCTCTGCCTTCCCTGCAACGCAGCTCTTCCTGCGCGATGCGATAAAAATGATTACAATTACCCGTGTTCTTCGAGACGCGGCCTACAACGCAATCACGATTATTTTATTGAAATTGAACGAATCTCCCTGTGGTTGTTTTTTGGATGGTAGAGTCCTTGAAGATGACGTCGCATCCGGTATTCAGGGGCTCTACATTATTTGGAAGTTGGGTATTGCAGGAGATAGATCCTTGCGTGACGCTCTATTTACCGACAGGTTTCTTAATAGTCTTGTAGAAATCGAGGAGAAATAATTGAGTCGTAGCAACAGTCGTATCATTGGAGAATCAACTCTCATTATAACAAATATGATCTAGCAAGTTCTTTCGAGATCATTATTTTATAAACATTAAAATCAGCAGTCCGTTTCGTGTCAGACTGACCCAAACACGAGGGTGAACATCGACTCGTCACCCCAAGCGAAAGTTCACGGGTGATTGCGATTCGACAAATTTCTCCTGAGGTCAATCCGAAAGCGTTATTTCTACCACACGGCCGGGAAGATTCGAAATTTCGTCCCCCCATCGCGCATCATTCTCTCAACCCGCCCTTGTCGGCATTCCCCTCCGTAGCGTCCCCTGGCGTCGGCAGACGCGTCGCGCGGCGTCCCGTCACCGTCACGATACATTTCCGTGCGTGTCTTTTCGTGGAAAATCAACGACGACGATGAAACGACGGGAAGAGGAAAGAACGGCGACGGTAAGATTTCAAAAGACGATGCACGCTCTCGATGCGCGCGCTAGAAATCGTCGTCGACGTCGTCGTGGTCGGGGAACGTTAGAGGGACGCATATCTCCGTGGAAAAGAGGGCGGAAAGTGCGGAGGAAGACGAAGAGGAAGTTTAAAAATATTTAGGGTAAGTGTAGACGAAACAGTGTGCGATTGTATGTACCCGTTTCTGGTCGGCGCGGCGAGAGCCCGGTTCTCTCTCGGTTCTTGCTCGAGGCAGAGAGACGGAATGGTGGGAGATGGAATGGAGGGAGTAGTCAGCCATCTTGACCGGGTGCAGTATCTTTGTTGCACCCACGGAATCCCTGAATAGCTCCATCGCGGTCCGCGCTTGCGCGTTTCAACGGCGTCGCTGAATTTCTTCTTCTTCTTCTTCCACCCTTTGACACGTGCCGCCGCCCGATTCCCGGAGGAGCGAGAGACACTTATAGATTCGAATTCGAAGCGTGGTTTTAATCTCTCTCCTTGCCTCCTCGCCGCCTTTCTAGTCCTCTAAGATCTTCTTGTTTTCCCGACGACCGACCGACCGACCGTATTCTCTCGCCGTGCGGCTCATTTTTAACGAGACGCCGCGCGAATGCGTCGCAACGCTCTACAGCTTTCGATAGGGCACGCGAAATCCTCTACCGCGGATTTTATAAATTCCACCCCCGGTAATTGGCCCGGCGACCGTCATCAATTCCCCGCCGGCTATTACAACGTTTTCAATATGGCGGACCCGGATTTTGTAAATTCATTAATCGGCCGGCTCCGCGCTCGCGTCCGCTCGAAAAACTCGATTAATCGGTTCGCTTTCACTGTAGCACGCCCGCGTCCAATATCTCGGATGTATACGTTCGATAACGCGGCATTTATTATGCGAAACGATTGGTATCGCGGACGGCATTAATTTATTCCATCGCGGCCGCCATGATTGTAAATTGAATACGTGACGTATCGTTCGCGGGCCCGCGACTAATTTGATGCGCATTTCGAGCAATTAATAAACGATACCGGGGAATTATAGGTCGGGCCCGGTGCGGGCTGTTCGTTTATCGCGGCGCGCGAAAATTTTATTCGCCGAAGACAGCTTTTTACGGGGGCCGTTTTTCCCGGCGTATCTCTCTCCTCCGGCGAGAGAACAAGAGAGAGAGAGAGAGCGCGCGCGCGGCCGGATGATTTGCTCGTATCGCGGCTCGTTTTCATGAATCTTTCACTCCGATATTTGCCATCAGCGTTGCAATAAACATTTCTATTTATCATCCCGGCGGTGTATTGCTCGATCCACGATTTGCAAACTGCCGGGCGCGCGATTGTGCGAGAACCATCGGGCTTCTGCCGAAATCGAATCCACGGGCTGGGGCGTGTGCACCCAACGAAAATGCACCGGCGAAAACCAGTCCCGTATCACCGCTGCATCGCCGCGGCCTGATAAGAATCGAACCGCCCCTTTGGACTCGCGCGTAAGGATCGAATTAAAAATGATAATCATCGAAGGGGTGGTGGCCCGTAGTTTCTACTCGTTCTTTGCTGGCTTGCTTGCTTGGCGAGCAAAGAACACCCGAGGGTCAATTGAAAGTCCGATTATTCGTGCCGTGTAATTTCATTGGCCGTGTCTCGATCGAGAAACCGCAAAGATCCACCGTAGATTTGCATGGCTCTCCGATTGCGGAGTGAGAATAATCGAAAAGATTCGCCGCTTCTTCTGGGTTACGGTGATGAAGTTATAATCGTTACGGCATTCTGAGGGCAGCCGTGTTCCCGGCCGCCAGAAATATTACACTTTTTCCAGCCGCGTCTCCGCCATTAGCCCCGAACGCGCTCGCTCAGACTTACTGCATATTGATCCCATCAATCCCGGGCCTCTCCTGCACTCGCCCTTCTGTCTTTCGTTTTCGCGCGCGTGCACAACGCCGTAAATCGAACGAGTTCTCGACCCGACGATCGATACCGCACGAACATAATCGGAAAAAGTCGGGCTAATCGTCGTCGTCGTGTCCGACTCTCGTGCCTCGTATGTGGGTCATAGTCATTTCGAATATTAATTGTTGGGGCGCTCGTATTAGAGACGACGAGCATCGCAAGAAAAATTTCAAGACCATAAAGCTTCCTCTGGAATTGCACCGCCTTTTTTGGAACGTCGTTTATATTAGGTCCTTCGGAAAGTAATTTCGTTTTTCGTATCGAGATGGCATTGCTTCTAAAATACAGTAAAAATACTTTTTTATTGATTTTATTACTCTTTTCCTGAAGATTAGACGCGAGCCAGTTCCAGCCTGAGAGCGTTCGTCGTTCAACAGGGAAAGCACGTTTAGCGACGCCATTACGTATCCGCGCACATATTTACGATTTCGAGCAGCTAGTCGAAAAAATGTCCGGGTCATGCTTCACGGCGCTGATAATCTATTGTTGCTATCGTACTAAATATTCATCATCCGTTTTCCTTTCGTGAACTATGCTGCGCACGGTTACAGTTGTCGGTACAATGTTCGTTCTCTGGCCGACCATAAATATTACGCGCAGTGCCGGTAACACGGTAGTGCGGTATGATAATTTTTATTCGATCGTTGGCTATTGTTCGCGCGGTAAAAATCGCGTGTCTTGCGCGTTTCACGGTAGACGGACATTGCCAATGCACGCCGGATTTGCAATCCCGTGGTATGAATCACTGCTAACTATCCAGAGGCAATTATTTGTGAAGACGGCGTCTATTTCTGGGACTATTAATATCTTATTATTTATTGTCTCTGAAGTGTGTGTCTTGCGATTTCGTACCACTGAAACGATCTGCTTCGTTGCAGGGCTTGAAAATTGTAACAATTTTGATTTCAGCAATTCGCGTAGTTTATTCGAAAGCGATTAAAATAGCGGCCAAAAAACAGGCGAGTGCGTTTCATCGGGTCTCGCGGTATCGGTGGCGTGTCTTTGGCCGGATGAAATATACAAACAGGTCGGGGAGCTTTTTTCCTCCATTAAAATTAATCGCAAGGCCTGTGGCGCGGCGCGGCGGCCCATCAGAAGTGTGAAATTTTAAGAATAATCCGTAACGCGGTAACGAGGGGAACGAGCAATCTGGTTGCACTTTTATGCGCCGTTTGGCACACGAGACGCACGTCGCACCTATAAAACGCATAAAACGTCAGGTATAAATGGCCTGGGTCTGCTCGCTCGCGCGCGTTCTCTTTCAGACACCGAACCTTTTAAAACGCGCGCGCCTCCGCTTCGGACACGGATTCAGTAAAACTTGCCTTTTGTTTGATAGCCAACTAAATCGGCCCGGCAAACCCCTAATGCGTCATTACTGTCGGGTTTTACGGCTGCCTCGTATCATTTCACTTAAGTATATTGATATGGCAACGAGTTCTTGACCTGCCTCAACGCCAACGAGTCCTGCCGACTCTCACTTAACACGCTCACAGTCGTGTATGTACAAACACGTTTGTCATTCGTTCTCTCTCTCTCTCTCTACCGTGATTTTTGTGCGAACCTCGCAATTTCGTGGTATGCAAATATTTGGACCGGCGGCGTTGTGCTCGGGTAGAAAAACCCGTTTCATCGAGTTTTATCGACCCTTTTGAAAAGGAGGTTTGCGATCTAGAGAGTTTCGCTTTTTCTCCGATCCTATTGCAGCGTATCATCAACGCGCGTAAACGCGTAACCCTCGCATGCGAGAGCACCGTAATTATCCGCAGACCGTGAGACACTTTTCACGGAAGTGGACGATCGACACGGCGTCGTTCCGTCGATGACTACTTATGCTTCGTTGTTAATAACACGCTATCGTCCCGCCACGCCACCTCTTCTCGACTCTGAAACTGTCCTTCTTCGGGAATATTCCGAAACACAGGCTATCCGAGCGGAAAACAGAGTTTAACGCGGGGCAATCTTCAACGAGATTGCCGGGCCGGAAGAAACCGACGTACTCCCTTTTTGCAAAGTCAATCGACAACTAACACCACCGTGTAATTTCCGAGCAATTATTTGCTTTAAGCGAATTGGAGCACGTAATGATCTGTGTTTTATTTATACGCCGGTTTCTTAAGCTTTATGGACGCTGGTCACGTATGGACGGAATAGCAAGATGGCGGCTGAGTCCCGAATACGCTATCTAGCATTCGTCGTGCCAGTAATTTAACTATCCAATTTATATAATTACCGGGAAACTTACCGTTTGGTCAAGTTTCGTCCTAGAAATCCTTTCTCGAGCGCCATATCAACTTTTGACGATTAATTCACACTCTAATAAACCGGAAGTGATACGAAATCGATTGATATCAGAGAGATCTGATGTTAGAGTTACGGTTTGGTGTTCTCGAGGAACAACGCGAGGATGATGTTAAAGCCGCGTTGGCCAGAGCCGAACTAACTCTTAGTCCCTTAACCCCACAGTTTCTGCTCATCGTCAAACGGACGTTGTCCTTGACTGGCGAGGAGAGCCAGAAAAAATGTGTTCTTCAATAAGGGAGCCGAGGAGAAAAGCAGAAACCCCAAAATGGGCAATTGTAGGGTTTACGAGGTCAAGCCGGGCATAAACGGTTAGTTTCAGTCGCAGGCCGGATCCGACGGGACGGCATGGCCACTTCCGACGGATTGGTCTTCTTCTAGACGTTACCTGTTACCCAGCTGTGACCCTTTACGGCTGTGTACTGGTCGTAAACTAATCTTTCGTCACGGACGATACTTTTTTACCAAAAAACGTGCTGCCCTTTTCTGGTCGCTTCAGTCACTTCTCGACGTCCTTCTTTCCCCGATAGAATCATTCTCGTTATTTCTTTTTCCTATTCGTTGTTATGCAGTCGAGCTAAAATGTTAATTGTGTATGTTTGAATCTTGTGATATCACATATTCAATAATAATTGCGTTCCATTCCGATGGACGCAGGCAATGAAATAATTCCATCCCGAATAATCTTGTTAACAATTTTTCACCCGGTCTCAGGATGAAGTCATAAAGTGTTTCGTTGAACTTGTAAGTTATTAATTAAAGATCCAAGAATTCCCTTCAACAGTTTCGCTGAATGGTAAGCAATCTGACTATAAATCTGCCGCGATAAAAGTTACGGCTCGTGTAACGTTTTTACGAGGAAACGAGTGGTATCGGGGTATAATACCGCGGGCGGGTGGAAGCGGTTAGGTCGTTAGACGTCGAAGAAACAACGCGTTCGGTTGTTGAAGCTGGAATTTCGAGGGTTTACGAGGTCAAGCGAATCGTGAAGCGTCTGATTTCGTCGAGTCGAAGCGCAACGACCTTCCAGGTTTGTCTTTTTACCGGGCACGCCGGGGGTGCCCGACGCCGGCTATGACCCTTTATGGGTATTCCTGCCATAAACACCCTCTCTGTCACCCCGTTAAATGCTTTTTTTAGCCAAACCGGCCGTTTTTAACAACCCTTGAGAGACCTCGGACCCATCCGCCCCCCGGTTCCCCCCGGTTCTGTCTTGTCTGAGCCGGTCGACCGCCGTGGAAGAGAAAAAAGCCGCACTATTGCAGGAAACGCGGCACCCCGGCTATTCTTTTCCGAGCTTTTTACGAGCAGCCTTGAAATTCCTCGCAATTTCGTAACTGCCTTCCTGACTGCTGGGTTACGGACGGATTTTTTAAGGTCTTTTTGTGGCCACGTCGAACGACGACAGAGAGGAAAAAACGAGTCGGGCCTAGGTAGTCAAGGAGTATAAAACACGGTGCGGACCCTTGCCAGTCCTTGAAACTCACAGAAAGAATATCCGGCTGTTTAAGGAAATCGCGTCGACCGTGACACCCGTGATTCTAGGTAATTGTCAGGATGTCAGGTAAAAAGGTAAAAAACGTGATTTCCTGAAAAAAAACAGAACTTCTCGCCCGGAGCCGCGAGTCTGTTTCTCGACGCCGACGGGGTTGGTCGACGGCCACACTCTTTTTCCCCGTTTCTTCTTCTTCGGTATCGCGCACCCGGTTCGGTAAATTAACGGCAGTTCGGCTATTAATTCTAGTCTCGGTGCAGTCTCGCTACCCGTTCGTCCCGATTGACCGCTTAGGCAAGACAGTGCAGTTCTTTACGATATCGATCTGCGAGAAACTTCTTGTATCGACACCTGTACACGCCGTAAGTATACCGACACTTGTTGGAATCTGGCCAATTGCTTTTTATCTTCGTTATGACCCTAAGCTATTGCTACGGAACTGTGCATTATACTCTGATTTTATGTCCACTTATTAGGAATTTTATTGTAATTTGTATAACTTTATGGTGTAATTTTTATAGCTTCTTTCCAAATTAATGACGTATTTGTTGTCGATCTCGCAACATTATTATGGGAAGAATAATTAAGGTCTTACAAAATGCAGTCGAAATGATCCTTTCTATACCCAGAACGACTATGTTTCTTGAATTATTATAGTTTTACTTGTGAAAATTAATGTAGCAATGTTTTAAATGAAATTTCTCAAAATTATGAAATATGTAAAGAAACAATCAGAGAAAAAATAGTTCGTTTAAAATCAGTCCAAAATTATTCTTGTGGAAAAATTCAGATCAATCGCATACGACAAAAATATCAGTGTTACCAAAAAACGGTCCCGTGCGTCTTTCTGACTAGTCCCAGCTTTTCTACGATTATTCGAATAGTGATTAGAGCCGACATCGTGTTTACGGCCTAGCAGCGTACCTGTGCCAGGTAATTAGGTTCAGGTCGATGGATGGTCTTTCGTTCCTTGTCCGAGTAAATTCCCGGTGTGTCTCACGATCGCTTTTTCTTGTTACGCGCCGTTGCAAATCGCCTTGAACCCTGACGCCTGTTCATCGGATTGAGACATCTACGCGACCGTGCTCTCTCGGCATATGTGAGCTGTGGCCCGCGAACGTGACGGGAATTATCGGCGGCTAGAGACTCGTTGCATAAAAGTTTAAATAAGGCAATGATCGCTCGAGATTACCGACGACTGCTCAGCGGGGCGCAGATGGTTTTCTTTCTCTCGAGCTTCGCGAGCGAGCTCCTGTTTCATTGCGCAATTTCGCCGACTGGAGCCGCGAACAAAGAATCGCTGCCTCGGTTTTCTTCTGCAACCCGATATTCGCAGAAGAGCCGCCTCCGTTTATTGAAAACTGGTTGTTCGACCCGTTACCGCTGACTTTTACGCGCCTCGTTCCTCTCGACGACACGTGTGTGCGGTAGCGCCCCGATCCTTGCACCGGGATGCACTCCCGACTGCGTTTCTCCACTAATTTTTTGTCAGCGATTTTTCCCCAGAAAGGCGGTCTTTTTTCTGGTTACGTTGAACGATTTTTATCGCGTGCTTTATTCGCTTGGAGAATTATTTTTATACATTATCCAGCCCTCTGTTCATTTAGCCTATTTTTTTGGAAGTTTAAATATGTCTTTCTAGTGGAATAAAAACCACTCGATCATGTATGTCTTTAATTGGTATTATAGAGTCGTAGTCATGCATGGTAGACTAGTTATCTAGGGTTAAGTTCGCGATGAGATTAACGAGACTATCAATCAGTAGCGTGAGACCTCCTTACGTATTCCCTTGTTATCTTTTATTATATTTACACAGGGTCTTTGTTATAGATCCGATGCGCTTTAGGCTCATTTGCGTCGTAAACACGTTCCGGACGTGTAAGCTTGAACTTACGGGGAAGCAATGAACTAATAGTTGTAATAAACAGCTAATAAACTCTGTTAACACTTAATTAGTCAGGTCGTTGCGCAAAATATTTTAATATACTTCTTTGAATTATCATTTTCAAAACATTGTGCTCTCTGTAAAAGTAGTATTTAAAAATAAACGGTGACACGTTAACATTTTATTCATAGAAAGTGTAAACATGCTATTATTCGTTTAAAAAAATTCTTTGAGTGTCGGAGAGACCACACCTAATCAGTTAATGGCCCAGCAGAATTATTTTACAAGCCTCAAAATGGTTTCCTGGTTAATTATAGCGACAGAATCCATTAGCATCGATTACAACTGAGATTTAAGTGTTACGAGACTATGTATGTGTTACACAAATTTCAGTATTACTAAATTGCTTTTTTCTCAGGTCGAAACCAATGTTAGTGAAATGTATTAAATGCAAGCAGACTCGAACATTTCTATACCGTGATACCATATGCATTTTTAATCAGCACAAAGAGCAGAGGTAACAAAACCAAAATGATTATCATTGTCAAATAAATTTCCAGCGGAACAGCAAGAAAATTGCTTCGAATTCTGCGGCAATTCTGCGGCAACCTTGATGTTCCATGCTTGACACACCCGCTACCGTGATAATAGCTAGTCAAAATAAATGGACGCATCCACTTCTGATGCAAATGGACTGCAACTAAAATCCGAGCTTCTTCTCTCCTCGCTCTCTACGCTTTGTTTATTTTAGTAACAAGTAGTTTCAAGCGATCATCCCTACCTCACAGTCCGAATGCAACTATCGGACAGTGGAGCACTATGCAACCCTGCTGCCTCTCTTTTTCTTCTCGTCACTCGGCAACGTCCGCTAATGCATTCGCGCGACCGCGACCGATAAATAATTCACCGCGATGCTCCAAAATTATAACATAACGCCGGTCGGGCCGCTGTGTAAATAGCAATCATTTTCGCACGGTTACCAGAGTAACCGAATGTTCGACCGGAGTTACATGTTACCGTGCAAATTACCGCGTGGCAAGTTGGTAAAATCACTCATAGGGAATGGTCCGGCAGGCCTGAAACTTTCATACGGCCAATCTAAACGCGACCGTGACAGTTCCGGTGGCTGACGGGTTTCCTGGACCAAGCTAGAAATACCCTAGATCGCGTGATCTCGCATACTGCGCTGCCTAAGCGACCAAAATAAAAAAAGATGACCGTGTTCCTGTCGTATATTGCGTGTAGGCTTTGCTAGTTTGTCCTGGGACACTTGGCGTAATTGAATATTTATGCAAAACTGCATTCGAAGCATTAACAGGCTTCCGGAATTGTGAATGTAATCCAGGATTGAAACGCAGGGTTTGACGGTGCAGTAGTATCGACGAGTGCGCTAGAATCCCAGAAGCCAGAAGTCGGAATAGAAGTTAGGTCCCAAAACATGGTTGTTTCTAGCACATCCGCGCCATTAATCGCTTTCGGACATTGGTCCGGAACGGTGTGTCCCTGTTGATTCAAAAGAGTTTCAACGACGGCTTAGCGGGTCGCGCCGCCGTAGATCGTGGCCGGTGGCGTTGCACATTTATCCATGGAAATAGGAAGCATTGCTCCTGCGCGAATGGGTAAATAGGTATCGATAGATGCATAAAGCCGGTGGCAGAGAGGCCGCGGCCATTCGCATTGTACCCGTCGGCAGGGTGGAGCTTTCCACGGATACACGCGGTGCGAGAAGAGCCGACCCAGCTCTTGGAACGATGAAACGAGAGAGGCGTCCAGACGAGGGAGGGGGAGAAAGGGGGATAGAAAGAGAGAGAAAGGGTCAGATAGAATGAGAGAGAATCGGGCTAGGGGGGCTGAGATACGGGGGGGATTGAGAGGGAATAGCGCGCGGCGGTCCATAACATGCGGTAGTAACTAACCGGATTCCGGTGGGCTATGCGCGGCAGCACCATCGCCCCATACGGCGTAGAATATGGGGAATCTATGGGCTCATATCCACGACCCAAACTGTACACTAGCCAAATGGACGCGGCAATAACGGCCCGTTAACGCTAATTCGCGGAATTCTGATTGACGATGGCCGCAGGGAGCGGGTGTGCCCCTCAATTTCTGTCTCTCCGCACTCTCTCTCTCTTCTCTCTCCACAGCCCCCGTCAACCTCTTCTCACTTTCGAGATGCTATACGGCCGTGATCAGTGGCGCCGGGCACATTTTTCTGCGGATCTATCGCTCGGACCTCCCTGGTTGCCTGGGTCCCAAACATTCACCCTCTGCGATCCTGCTTCGAGCCAGACTTCACATTCACTTCTGTACCCAGTCATACTCATTCAAAGTGCATCAATTACTGTATCCGTGACTGTGAATGCGGGTCCGACTGGTTATTAGGTACACGTCATTTTGCAATTGGTTGAAGTCACAATTTCATCGGGTGAGGTCTTCTCTTGCCCCTGTACTGTCCCGCATTTCTTCTTTTCAGTCAATGTGTGCTTCTTCGGCAGTCAATCGCTTAACAAAGGAGGCACGTTTACCGTCTTGTCTATTACTTCTTCCATGAACGAATTGTAGAGTGATTTCTAGCGGAGGAAGAATGTTTTCCACGATGTCCAGCTAGTCCAGGTGATTTTTGATGCCGAAGGTACTAATGGGGTCGCATTGATCCCCGTACCTTCGACGCCATTGCGTCCTATGTCCCCTATTCCTCTTCCTCCCGCCAGTACATGCACTTGCTCTCCGGCTGCTTTACACCACGAATCCCAAATGCGAGCCCAAACACCGCGACTCAGCCCTAAAACCCTCCGAGAGCTCAAGCGGCATACATTAAGTCCGCTCGCAGACAATGTTTCTTCGTCTTTTTTCTTTTTTTCTTCATCGAGCTTCAAAGGCGGGATACCTTTTTGCAGAAAGCACCTGTGTCTGCTGGAAAAAGTTCGCTGAATATACCTCCGGGCTTCGCGGCTCGTAATCTTTTTAATCTCAAGGATAACGGCACACATGTGCGCTTTTAAGTTCGGCTCAATCGTGATACATGCGCGCCACATTTCTCTCATCCCCTATTCTGTTCCTTTACGTGCACGGACCGTGAAAATTTGTGCATTTTATAGTCATCGAAGCTTTGGTCCTAGTGAATATTTATTCGATAATTTTTACAGATATAATTTTCGGATATTGTAATCCAAGTGAAGTTGGATTTTGGAAAAAGTAGATTAAAATGAGCGTAGGCCTATAGAAAAATAGAAAGTATATCCTGGAAGTAGCCGATCTGGATTATTCGACCTCCACTAAAATTAAAACCCACCTTTCGCTATAAACAATATCCAACGAAAATACATTTCCTTTACTAAATAAATCAACCGAGATCGTTCTCTTACGTTTCCTGAACCATGCCAGATTTATTGTTCGTTTATCTCACATTGTTGCTCTTGGCAAATACTGAAAAATCATCGTCCGCTCTCAAGCGCTGGCAGAGTTTCCCCAGCGAGCATTGAGAGAACGTTAACATTCTGCAGGATTTATTAAAGCGTAATCTAGTCAAACAAATTCGATCTTGCTCTTCGTCATCGCTAATTGACCGGGCCGACGCTGATGTTCGCAGTTACAACCGCGAGAATTGGTCTCGTCAAATTGTTTTTAATTTGAACGGTTCCAGGCAGCTCCCGTGTCAGACACGGTCGCCTAAACGAGCGTTTTCGTCGGCCGATTGACAGAGTCGCCGGGTCTCGGCGACGGTGTTCTTCGTTTTCGCGAAACGGTCGTCTTTTTATTTTGTTGTTCGCGATCCGATGAGATCACCGTTTTAATTGCATTCCTGAACGAAACCTATCGTAACAAACATTGCGTGCGCTCGAACCTTCCAATTAAAGCCGACCGTTTGCCGCATTTCACCGTTTATTTATAGACACCGCGGTTAGCACGCACGCTTTTGCCGCTGTGGATGCTCACCCTCGTAAATGTGTCGACGTTTCGCAAAATGCATAGTCCCCAGAATTTGCTAAGAGCGTGAAATTACGTTTCCCCGGGCGGCGGCGGCGGATCGCCATCACCCGTAATTTCTGCGATCATTTCCTAGCGACAGTTCCGCCTAAAATTAATACAAAGAGGCCGTTAAATCAGTGTCAATTAAAACGGAAATTTACGCGGCGACACTCGAGGAAACGTGCTCCGGTCACCGTGATCAGGAGAGGGAAATGAAAAGGAGGACGGGGAAGGGTGCAGCAGGGTGGCCCGCCAATTAATTGTATAAATAGAGCGTGAGAAATTATCCCTTTGACCAGGTAACCCGAAGCCCAGGCCGAAAAATTCGCGCGATTTTTCGACGAGCAAGGGGACAGACTGAATGAGCCTAAAAGAAAGAAAAATCGATCGGGGGACCAGTTGGACCAGTTCGCCATTTTGAGCACCCATGCCAGGGATACGCCACTGTAAAGCGGTTTTTAGGCCCGGCCGTATGGGCACCGTTATCGTTAACGCGCCAGATTAGTTTCTGTATTTCAATTAAATACAAATTGTCGGTCGAATACAGACATTCGGTTTTGAAAAAAGGATCTCGACGAAATAAAAAGCAGATTCGTTGAACGTCTCCCTCTCTCTCTCTCTCGCTCGTTTTATACAGTCCGGATTTTTCATGGGACCTTGTCACGCCGAAAAGAGTCACTGGGAAATACTACATACGAATTTGTCCACATGTGTCTCATTACCAGTAGTTTTGGGATTGCCACTGGCTGCGGATTAGGACAACCATATGGGCGGCAGGTACGAGAACCCCTATACCCAGAATATTGCTGGATAAGAGACTGGACCCAATTAAAGCGCTAATAACAAGCGTTGTCCGACCAACTTGTTCTCCCTTTCTCCTCCCCCGCAAACGTGAATTTACACGTGGATAGCCACGGTAGTTTCCACTATTCCGGAATATTTTAATGTGCCCCCACGGCCCCGAACTTCCCTGTTCTTGTTCTTTTATGGCCTGGATTGTTTAGCCGCTGACGGAGCTCCTATTAGAACAGTGTTACGCATTAATCGAAATTCACGAGCCAGAACAACTAGATTTTCCACGTGCGCCTGATAGAAGACGTTCTAGACGGCTCAATTTATAGATGACAATCATTCCCAAGATTCACATTTATAAAATTTATTTGACACACGAGGCGATTTAATTACACCGACATCAAAAATAATTTCAGCTGAAACGTGCTACGAATTATGCAATTTACCGCATTCTGGAATGATTTTATCCTTACGTCGGTGCATAATCGACGAATGCAATGGCAATTGATTTACTCATTTGGAGGTCCGTCGATCGTCGCGATTGCATCGACAGTGAGAACCGTGTCAAACGTGACAGTACTCTCAACGGGAACGGCCCTTTGATTCGTGAGAAAAGCGTCGTTTCGTACACGCCAGACGCGTGTAAATCGCCCGATAATCAGTCGTGTGTGTCCGCGGTCTCATGTCCCCGTACTTGACATTCTTCAAGGTAGTACCGAGCTCGGTGGGTGGCCGGATGTTAGGAAGTGATAGCCCGCGGAATTAATTAGGTTTATCGAGATACGTAGCCGTCGCAGCGGTGTCTCAGGCGTAATGGCTCGGAACGCGGCTAGCATTGAACGTGGCTAGTCAGAAAAACCGAGACTAACCTTAACTCTCGGCTATAGTAACTCTGGGACCTCGACGCGGTGCTAATCGCGTTCTCCGAGTGCAGTTTTATCTATGTAAATGAGCTCTCGTTCGGCGAGCGTGTTCGATTACCCCGCCGGTCTCCCCTAATGTCTCTTAATTGAGACAGTATCAGGGATTTGACATGGTTGTCGTAATAACCGGAGGAAAATGGCGCATTCGCTACCGAACCGGCAATTACAAGCTTGCTAATTACGGTATTACGTGCACGAATGCGAGCTCGAGGACTCGCGGACACTCTCAGACACCGATGACTCATTAACGCCTCGTACTCGTCAATTTCCGCGTTTTACGAACTACCAGATTCACTCGTGAACGTCGCTCGAGCTCGCTTCCTCGAACGATATCTCGTTTCGCTTTATACGGATTTCTCGTTGCGCATCTAGCGAAAAGTTTCAGCCACATTTGTAAATCTACCGCCTACGTGTCGTGCGGGTAACTTCCGACTGCTGTAATCGTTATTCAGACGGGGATAGCTCCGCGCAGAATTATTCGCAGATAGACATCGACGGTATTTACGCGAAATTTTATCGGGACGGGGAAGAGCCCGATACTTTGAAGCGCGGGCAACCGGTATAAATACGCCGTATTTTCCCGTCCCGACGAAACACGACGCGTATTTTGATGGCGCCGATTTATAAGCGCGCGGAGACGATTCGGGGGAGTATTTGGGGCGTGGAAAAGCTGGCGCTTCCTATTCGGGACGCACAAATTAATTCGCTGCGCACAATAAACGCAGAGAAAATTCAAAAATTATTGACACACGATGCATTGGATTATTCATCAGTCCTCCTGTGGTCGATCCAAAATGGCGACTCGACAGGTTGATATCGGGTCAGTTTTAACCAAGAGCTCCATTATACACGGTTCCACAGTCTAGAATCTAGACCGGAGCTTTCCGATGCAAAATATTGGGTTGCCGCATAAATTCCATCTGCCGAAGTGCATCTTCCACAACTTCGAAGTTCGAAACCGGTTTGCACGTACTTCAAACTATGCATTTTCCGTCGTTACTTATGATTGGACTACAGTTCTCTCTATTTATGGTACGTGTAAATTTGTTAAATACTAAGCAACGCGTGTATTGACGAACATTAATAGCATTTTTATTTTATTTTTACCCGAAGCTTTCCAGTCGACGAACAAAATTTATCCCTTACCTGTATTCGCAAAAGCAACCTGTAAAAATAGGAATTTGCAAGAGAATCGTTGAAGTAAATGTTGCTGAGTTAGAACTGTTGAAGTTTTGCTCGTGTTGGTGCCAATCTCAAGAGATATAGTGCATGGGGTATAAATGGTTGGTGCAATTACGGTCTTTTCTGTTGCGAATTTATTTTATGAACGGTCTCTCAATTCTTATTGCAGTGTTTGAGGACTCTTATTTTTATGTATTATCTTCTCAAAAATCTGCATCTCGAAAGAGTTACAACTGGACGAAAAATCAATTTCGCAGTTCAGAGGTCGACGTCCATCGGCGGAACATCTTTCCGGTTATCTTTCGATCGTGCAGCTCGTTCGAAATGCAGGAAAAAGCGCGACACACGGGTCCGGTTCTCGGAAAGCCGTCTACAAAGCGATTCTGTCGCTGTTTCGTAGCTCCGGAACGGTCTCCGGAGAGCAGTTCCCTAGCGTCACGTAAGACGCTCGTGGAATCAGATCGTGGGCACACATGGGCAGTTGGTGTGCGCACACAGTGGATTCACGTGTGCCCATCGAGGGCAGAGATTCTCCAGGAAGATGAAAGGGAGAAAATCGGCGGCGTGTGGTGCACGTGCAGGTAAACTGAGCGAGCCCGTGGCTCCGTGTCTGCGCTACGCCGCGGCTGAATGCATTAATCACCGGGTCCGGCGATGCATGAGCATGCATTACACTCGCTTTCGCCTCCCTGTGGCTTTCTTCGGGGCTGGGCCCTGCTCTATACAGTACGGAGTCACGCACCGCTCGGAACAGTGCGCCAGATTTCCATAATTCCACCTTGTATTTCTTCATACTCTATCCGATCATTCATAAAAATTTTACTCGGACCTCTTTCGACCGATCGAAGGGCTGGGCCTGGCTCAATAATTTTCTTGGAGAACTATTTATATTCATATTTATCGCAGTTGTCCGAATCGAAAGCGGACTTTCCAGAACTACGAGGACTCGTGCGTTGCACAAGGCTCGATCTTGGTGCGTGCTGGAACTTGGCGTGTCCGCGGGCTTGAAATCCGCGGTTTCGGCGCGCGGTCCGCGTATTCGCGATTAATATTCATGCGGTCGCCGGTCGAGCGGTTATTCCGCGGACATATAAATGGCCGTTAAAAATCGTTAACGTTCACGGAGCGTCCGTGTGCGCGCTTGAACCCTGTGGGGGTTGAAGACGATTCCGGGAGCGGAGCAGAGAGAGAGAGAGAGAGAGAGTGGGAGAGAGGGAGTCGGCTAGCGGAGAGAGCGGGAGCGATGGCTCGTCGAAAGGCTGTATCTCAAAGAGAGATTCCGAGCGCTCGGCGCACGGTAAACTCGGTTATCATAGCCGCGGCGGCGCATTATCCGCGAAATCTAATTGCTGATACTACGTGAAACAACGCGCGGTGTCTTAGGTTAATGTGACGCGGCTCTCTGATATGGTACCGAGGCAACGAATGCACGCGGGGGCCCCCGGAATGAATAATTCAAGCCACCATGGCGGCCGCGCAACCAACCAGCCCCGAGTCCGCAAGAGGCTGTTTCGCGCGCGCTGCTGCAAGAGAACCTCGGGCATTCCTGCACGCATTCGCCCCAACAGCGATTGTAAATCCCGACACCGGCGGGGTTATGCTCGATCTTATGCGCCAATGAGCACAGAGAATGAAATACAACGCCCTGCTTCATCGCGTTCGCTTTGTCGCGAGCCGTTCGTTTCGCCGATTCCTCTTATTGTCTCCTCCCCGCACGCGAGAATTCTTCTTTAATGCACAGTCCCTCCCACGATTATTCCTCGTTTGCTCGGGGACTCTGATCCTGCTCTTTTGTTTTATCCACATGCCTCGCGGCTGCCTGTTTGAAACTGTTAAATCTACAATGATATTCAAGAAATCTCTCGCGAGGCCTACATTGTTGCTTCTCTAATCGCAGTCTTTCGTGTAATTGCAGGACAGATTCTCACGGATGCGCTCAGCCAGAAAATTGCAACAGCAACTTCGGAAAGACGTTTATCCACTTAGTGGACTTCGCTCAACAACTTCTGCAACAGCATTTTGCAACAACGTTCTAATCTCGCGAAAGGTCAGTTATTCTTTCAATCCTACTCCACTTATCATTTCAAGTCTTCGTAAAGGTTAAAGACATAATCACCGAGAACCCCTAAAATCTCTGAAGACAGAGGATGCACCGAACAAAGACGTGAAAAGTGAATCTGTAGAAATCGGTATCGTCGGTGTCCGTTTACGAAACGACGTGCCCGGAGCCGATCGATAAATCCTCGAAACTCCATCATCACTCGATAAAGATCGTAACTCTTGTTGGGTCCATCGATCTTTGGGCACGATTCGCGCGTCCACCTTATCGGTATCGTGTCCCGGGGGAGGCGCGGTCCTCGTCGATTCAATAATTTGATAAAATTCCATCGGATCGTTCGCGCGAGCTTCGCCATATTTTATGGGTAATTATTATAACTTTATTTTCTTTCGATCGTTTTGCCGGAGCGGTTCAATAAAATGGTCCTCGGGATTTAATGGTAGAAACGCGTCCGTCCGCTTCCTCGCGGGTCGATTTAAATTGTAAATGAAACGGCGATCAATTTGCTGGGCCTGTGGTCAGCTCTCTTCTGCAAAAAGAAGACCGAGGTGTTGCGGGGCGGGTTGGCGTTCTAACGACACGGTTCAGGACACGCGAAATTACTTTGAAATCGGAAAACCGTTCTGGTCTCGACGCGTGAGGGGCAAAATGGAGGAGGACCCCGAAAAAAACGTCTCTATCTTTAGCCGAGGGGAGTGTATCCGAAGATGGATACACTCGGCAAGTACCAACAACCCCGAGGCGTCTACTCGCCGCTGATAAATAATCGATTCGCGATGGCCGTCCTCGAGAATAAATCTAGCGGGGCAGGCTCATCCGTCTGGGACACCGGCCACACGAAAACGTATGAAGGTGTATGGCCGGCGACGACCGGGACGACCGAGAGGAGCGAGGAGAGCCGCGCCGGGATGCTTGTCGCTGTTTACGGTGGTTCGTTATACACTGACGAGGTGTACGAGGTTATACGAGGTGGTAGATATGCGCTACAGTATCTAAGAGGGGCAGTAGCGATCGTAATTCTCGCCGAGCGAGTCGGTGTGTTCCTTTGCGCCGTTCGAGAACTCGAATAAGGCTGCGGATATACTCGATGCGATTCCTGATCGACTGCGACACACGCACACGGTCCTTTCGCTGAGACTGCGTGTTTTTAATGCAGCCGCACTGTGATCGCAACGCACACTGGCGCGAAACGACCTGATGAAATTCTGTATAGGAAATACCCCCATGATTACGTAGCGTTTCTCACAACTTTCATATCAAATCGAAAACAACGGGGACAATCGTACGATCAGGTGGATTTCGCCTAAGCGTCTCGCGCGATCAAAAATCTCGTCCAGTATAACCGCAGCCTAAGCCACGGAGGCAGCCCGTTTGGCAAAGGGGTGTGCGTGTGTGTCGGTTGGTGCTTGTGTCCGCGTTGGTCGAAGGTAAGCCCGGATCATATTCTTAACGAGAGTGTTTTACGATCAGAAGACCCTTTATCTACGGCGGTGTTGTTCGCGTTATCCAAGACCAAACCGAAAGGGAGTTAGCGTGAAAAGGGTGTTGGTGGAGGGGGTGGCCAGGGCGGGGGGCAGCTCGAGGGGGGTTCTGGAGAGAGAAAGAGAGAGAGGGTGAGCGAGAGAACCGGAGAACCCGAAGTGCCGTGGAAGGTGGCCGTGATGTATCTCGCACTTAGCTCTGCCACGCCATGGCGAGCCACGCCAAGGCGAAGAACCGAGCAGAACCGAGAGAAAGAGGGAGAGAGAGAGAAAGCCGTTCCGCGCCACGCCATAGTTGGTCGGGTTTTTTATGCGTTGTCACGATATCACGGCGTGTTGTACCTATGGCGTGTATGTCGATCGTCCGCCGTTGTCCGTCCGAGATCTCGCTCGTTTGTAATTGTCGCCGTTCGGTGTACGTTGCACAAGAACGACGACGACGACCACGAAGACCCGATAGCGATGGCTGAAGTAGAGGCTCGAACCTTGTTTGACAATGGCCCCTCGAGAAATAGGCTGCCCCGATAGCCCCGGGAAAAAAGGCCTCCAGTCTTCTTCGGCGAGGAATAGCTCCAATAGCGATCTTCTTATCAGACGCTACCCTTGAATAATATTTCCCGGACCACGTCTTTCGGACGCGTCGTCGGGGATCATTGAATCGGTTGTACACGTTCTTAGGCTATCTTTTTTCTTCTATGTTGAAGGAGCCGCGGATTGAGTAGCCGACCGGACTTTATTTTAATCTGATCGCATCGATCTCCTCCTGCTACACCGCTACAACCCCTTTAACGCCGTTGACGTATTTACATACACCGCTTATGCAGTCGCGCGCGGCTACGCGTCCCGATCGAGAATAATAGCACGCTGAAAATTTATAAGAACCCCCGACCATTATTCGACCCTTCACCGCGGAGTACAGGCTGAGGAGGCTGGCTGACGATCTCGATCGATCACTACGTGTCCTCCTCGAATAATCCATCAGGTGGTGTCTTTGTGCTGCGATTGATCTAGTTTCTAGATTACTGGACAACTGCCCTGTATCTTCCATTTTTAATCAGCTCCCGGAGTTTAGTTTTTACTGATTTAATTAGCTTGATTCTGCAGGATTGTTCGGAGTTGACATTCGGCATCTAACACGATTGCCCTTGAGTGGTACTATGTAATAAAATCGCGTTGATTTCGCGGCGAATAATTGTGGCCACCGAAAGTGTTGATCGTTGAGCGGTCAGCACGCGTTTCGACGAACATGTAGCCGCGACGATCGCGGACGAATTAATACGTCGTTCCGGGATGGTTGTACGGAGCTCGAAGAAAGAAAGAAAGAGAGAGCCGGGGTTCGCGTTATCTTTATGCGCGGCGAAAGCTTTCATCAACCCTTGCGGGCCACGGCGGAGTAGCTCGGGCAGCACTTATTCAAATGAGACGTTCGCTCGGAGCGCCCGATACGATAAAGAGATAATTCAGTACACGTACGAGTGCATCGTTATTGCAATTATACGTAAATGAGACGATTACGTGATCGGCCATACAAAAGACGATCGGCTGCGAAACGCGAAGGCGTCGCGACGTCGGCAACGAAAACCCGAAGACGATGGAGGCTGAGGGAGGCAAAACAGGCCTCCGTTTCCTTCGGTATTCACCTACCGAGCTACGCGGCTGCTTATATACGACGCGAGACGTGTTTTTTCCGCGGGGCCGTTAGCGATTTTTTTTCATAAATACATCCCGCGAGCTTTCGCGAAACCGTCCAGGACCCCCTCTCCCATAATTTAGACCAGATACGCTTCTTCTTCTTCGTCTTGTTCCTCTTTCTTTCTCCGGTGTTTGTCTGTCTTTTCTTATTCTTCTTCTGCCTCTTCTTCTTCTTCTTCTTCTTCGGTCTACCGGGGCAACGCGAGAGAAGTCTAGAAGATTTGAATTTTTCCTTCTTTCACGGGGGTAGCTCGCTCAGAGATCATTCACCCTGTACACGTGCACGCGGATAAGATCCCATGAATACGTACCTAACGTTGGCTAATTTGCATACGCGAGAGAAACCTATCGGTGTACACGCGTTCTGCTTATGTACAGGGTGTCTCGACTTGACGCCGTGAATTAGGATTGGGGACGATCGATCCGTCTTCCTGGGGCCAGGGACGATATACTTTGAGCTCACGGCATCGCCGTTTTCGTCTGTGCGGAATCTTCAGAAACGGACAAGTGATCCAAGAGAGAATTTTATTTTGAACAACTGGTGACCATTCTAAATTTCATTTTTTTCTCAGAGCTGGATTCTCTGTCTTAATAGCTGCGTCATGCTGTTACATTTTGAATCTTTCATTTTTAGAAACTAGCCGAGTTAAATTGAGAGCTGCATCATGGCAGCATATTCTTTATTTTTCACTGATAATCAATTTTTTAAACAGTCAATGAACTTGATCTGTTCGAGGAATGTAGAATTATTTTCATTGTTCAGCATTATCTGCAAATTTTTACGCGAGATTGGAAAGTCGGCCTGGTTCACGAGTCAACATCTTTTGTTAAGAAACGAAACTTTGGATCGCTCTGTAGCACGGCAGAGAGCATATATGTATAACCTTTCTACATAAGTGTACGTAGCTCGAGAGTGGCCTACGTGCAAGCGGTGGACCGACAGGACATCGCTCATGGCGCTCCCTCCGTCCTAAAGCGCTATGTTACAGGGGGTTGGGGGCACTTACTTCGTTCTCGTACTCTTGTACCTTCGTTATCCACTCCCCATTTATCCTTCACGTGATCCTCGTGTACGTGTACGTACACCTTCTTCTTCTTCTTCTGTGTAATCGGAGAACTGTGAGCACCATTACGACGGGGGCCCCGGTGAAAAGGCGAGTCGAACACTGCGAGAACCGCGCATACCTCTTTCGCTGCGAAAGCGGTCGCCGCGCCGGTACGGTTTCACTTTTTATGAAAATTTTACTAGACCGGACCTGTTGAACCTTCTGCATCTTTAATCTCGGCTCGGTCACCCCTTCAACTTTTACAGGACCCTTGAATTAGGCACGACCCCTAAATCCGTCGCGATTCGTCAGCGAACTTTGCTTCGCTCCACGAGGTTCTTTCTTGACGTCCTGGATGAAAAAGTTTTGAGGAATATATTCTATAAAACTGTAGCGATTTAATTCTTTGTGGTCTGTGAGTGTTTTCAAGACGATGCTTCTCGAGAGTACCCTGTAAATTTTATGCGTTTTACGTTTAATTATTCGCATATATTGTGCACAATCTCGAAACTTAGAGTTTCGAACATAAACAAAGGTGTAGATCACTCTAGAAAATATCTATTTGGTATTAAAGTAGTTATTTCATGGAATAAAAATGTACTTATGTTGAAGCGATGTAAAAGAGGAGAGCGAGTAATTGAAGGTTGAAAGATTGTTTAAATGTCAGACATTTTTTAGAGGATTTAACAACATAGGTTTTCTAGTTGCACATTGTCTGCCATGATCAAGTATGGTGTAGCAGTGATGGCCAGCAAATCTTCAGCCCCTGTACAGGGTCGTGAACCTAGGGTAGCCAACAGGGTGTCTTTTTTCTTCGAACACATGTTCCAAGAAGCCAGCAAGCCTGAAGTGCTCAAACCCCGTCCGAAGTATAGTTTCACAGAAGGACCGGAACAACGGTAGCGAAAACCACGTTCCCGGTTATTTTCTAATGCCATGTACCGCCGCCTGGTTTACGAGGCTATAAACTGACGTCACAATACCAGGAGCCGCCTTACGCGATGGGTCGGATGCGCTACTATAACGCAAACGCCGCCACTTCAGATAATGGATTCATATGGCCCATAAAATTAAAGGATACGACAAATTTACCGCCATATTTCAACCGAGGAGATTTCAGACTTGGCGCGTGCCTACCTTGAAACGATAGGTTTGATACACCCCCTCCATCTGACATAAACGATTGTCGATACTCCATCGCAAAGTGAATTCATTTTTGTTTCATTTTTCAATTTATTCTATCCTTCCAGAAAATCCAAAATTGTGTGCCTTCGTATTGGTATTTTTGAAAATTTATTCTTTTCTTGGGGGTTGGACTAATTGTGGAATTTTTAATGCGTATCGACAATCATTGTTATATCGCGTTTTAGACGAATCACACAAGTTCCAACGGATTTAAAATAGAACACAGAGACAGTAGTTTATTTCGGTTTTGTTAAAAACGTTAGGATACGTATTGCGAACCGCAGAAGCACGCGAAGAGTAATTTTTCGGGCTCGCCTAATAGACAACATGGCAGATTCAGCGAATCGCCCCCGGGATTAATAAAACGCAGGCGGGGGGATGAATTTTGCCGTGGCGCTGCTGTGCCAAAGACATCCGGCACATCGTAGTCAGGTGCAACGCATAAAGTATCACGGCAATTTTGCGTACCGCGATTCGGATAGCGTTACTGCTGCCACGGGGTTTGATCTACGACGATAATAAGACGTCGGCTGTGAGGATTAGAACAGAACTGCCTTGTGCCTTATTAAGACTTAAATTGGAGGAAGAGAATAGCGACGGCGGAGCGCGGGTAACGTTGCTCTGGCACAAGATAGAAAAGGATAGAGGAGGGAGAGAGAGACAGAGAAAGAGCACAGCTTCGCGCCGGCAGGGATGGTGGTGCATCCAGGCATTATGGCCGCCGCTCCTTGAGTTTGGAGGGTCCGGGATGAACGGCTGGCAAAGATAAGGAAGCTCGTGGAGGGGGTTGTTGGAGGTTGGGGGATTTGGGGGTCGAGGACATCCATCTTCTCCCCCTCGCCCCACCCTGACACGTCCCTCCTATCTCCCATGCTCTGCCCCGTTGCATCCTACAGGGTTCACCGTACCGGCATACATCTCCTGCCGAGGGGAAACCCCTCTTCGTCTTGTCCTTTGCTTAAGTTAACTTTACACTCGCTCTCCTTCTCCCTTCGTTCCTTTTTCCTCGAGGCTCTTCCTTCTCCGTTCCCCCTGTACTCCAACACGAGCGCACGGCTTCTATCTCTCCGTGTGTATGGGTTTGTTTGCGCGTGTGTACGGTCCTCGTTCGTGTGCGCGCGGTCTTTCTTCGGCGTTCGCGAGAGCAGAGCCGAGACCACGAAACGAGCCGAGCCGAAGAAAACACAAACTTAATCCTACGCGTGATTCATCTGGGCCGCCATAGATCTGGATTATCTCCCGTCATCTGCATATTTACGAGGATCTGCTTTGTCCTGATTGTGCGTGGCCCCACGCGCTCCTGACATGACGCGGCGTAGGAAGCGACCACGCAGATAAACCTATCCGCCGACTTCTTCGGCCGCGTTTTCCTGCCTTTCGAAATTCGACTCGCTACAAGGATCGTCAAGATCTGGTGCAACGAGTTACACTCATTTGCGGTTTTGTTCCGACGGCTGACATCGCTTCGAAGTATTGTCCGAACGATTGGATTCCTACGTGAGTCACTGAAACATTTCCTGATAAGGTTAGGTGCTTTTCAGAGAAGCTTTTTAATCGAGCCTTCTTACTGTTCGATGACCGCATGGCATTCTCAAACATATTTCAAGGACGACGCAATTTATTTTAAGAATCGGCAATGACTTTTCAGTTTTTGATGTACGTATTAGATCTTTCAGTCATTTATTAATTTGTCCAGTATACGCACGAAAAAATTCGTCATCTGAATGACACTTACTTCAGATCCCACTCCAGACGTCTCAGTATTTGATAGTATATTTTTAGAATCGTTTTGATACACTGCTCCAGAAGCCCATTCCGACAATTTCCAGCCGTCAATTCGTTTCGACGAGGCCGAGTGTGCCGGAGAACAAAGGGTTCCGAATAGTCAGCCATTTTCTCGAACCTCGTAATTCCGACGGCGAGAGCGTGGTACATACTTAGTGCACGGTCGCTTCAATTTCCGCCATCGCCGTTGAATAACGCGTCGTTAAGCGTGCTCCATACATCCGCGGCTTAAACGTCGCATAAATAATTGTCTCTGTTGCAAAGTGAACGCGCAGATTTAACTCGCGCTTTAGTCGGCCGGGCGACAATCAGCTGATAAGGGTAACGTATGCTGGCAATAACACCAGCCCACAATGAAAATTATCGACGCTCTATACCGACCACACTCTGCCGAACGCTATCACTCCTAATCATCTGTTTCTAAAAAAAATCGGCTTCATAAATCGCACCGTCCCTTTTCGAGATTCGTTTCACGCTCGAGAGGCTAACCCACTGTTACGGAAGAATTGGCATGTCGTTGCGATGAAGCGTCGACTATTAAACCGTGATCTTTTCGGTGGATGTCGGGGTAGCGTAAACGGAGCTGTTTGGGAAAGTGATTCGCCGCGGGTACAATGTATCATTTGCCGACGAGAAAAAGACGCGAAATAACACGTTATCGACCGCGGGTCGTGATACGCGGATCGGTCCTTCGGCCTCGATTACAGGAACACGGACCTGGTCTGACAATGTTGAAAATAACACGAAAAATCTGTGCGCGGCCTATTCGACTGACTTAATAACACGGCCGACACAGCGACGACGCGCAGTCGAGGAAAAAATAATTGCTTTCTTCCTCCTTTTGCCACCGAGCTCTCCTCGTCTCGGGTAGCAGTCGTCGTTGCGTGTCGAAAGATAAACGGCGCGATTGAAAATCAAACTCTCCCCGCTCCTCCTTCTTCGCTCTGTCTTTCATTCGCTGTCTCTCGCGTTCTTTCCCTTTCTACGGGCCGTCGATTTCCATCGCTGCTGCCGCGATGATGGTCTTTGATTAATTCGCGATCAGTCTCGCCGTGTTATTCGCCGATCGACGATCAGCGATCTGCAAATTGCCTACTCATCGCGTAATAACGACGACGTGCTCGACGCTTAACCACCTTCCTCTTCCTCGCTCCCAGCTCGCCGCTCCTCGCCAATTTGCCTCTCAGCCACGTAGAACAAGCTCCCTATCCTTGATTTGCCTCTCTGCCTTTTTTCACGGACACCGTTCATTTTCTTCGTCCACGAAGCATATTGAAAACGCGGCTACGTTTCGACGAGCTCGGTAAAGGCCTTTGTCAGGCGATGTTTCCTTGCTAGATCGCTACAGTCCTCACAATTTTGGCCTTTATTTAGCTAACGTGCTGCTTCATCTGGCTCGATTACGGTCAAATCATTTCTTGTATTATACATACAAATTATTACGAATTAATTACGAAGCTCATTTGACTCTTCCGACTCTTCAATGAAGTCTGAAGTCTGTGGCAAAGCTGGAAGGCGCGAAACGCTCCGAGATATCCGTTCCAGCTGTTCCCTCACGGAAGATGGAGCTGTAATTCGTAATCCGATCGAAGATAGGCAAAGTTTAAATGGCACGTTCGCCGGTGTCTTGAAATTCAGAAAACGACGTGGAAGAAATTCTCCGTTGTACGTCGATGGCGTTCAGGCCAGGAGGAAATTCTTACGTAAAGGCTGGTCACAACTTACGGATACAACAATGCTTGACCCGCTCGCGATAAAGAAAAGGGCCCCTTTGGCTCTCGGCTCTCTCTCTTCCTCCCCCCGTCTCTCTCTCCCTTTTGCTCTCGGCTTCGGTCCGGTCAAGTTTTTCTCGGGAGCCGGGAGATCTATTCTTTATGGAGATTACGTGATAGAGATACGATCGGAGCGTATCTCCTCTCCGCGGTGCTCTCCGATGTTACCGAGAAGTGGTTGATTTAGGTCGGCCGAAGTTACGGTTCCTTTCTCGGTCCCTGCCGAATGTGGCACGAAGAACCCCGGCGCACACACACGGTATTGAATGCAGCAAGCAAGCGGCGTTACGTAACGCTTTATGGTACGAGCACCGGCGAAATGATGCGCGGAATCTCGCTTTTCGATCTTTCCACGGTAAATAATACACCGACGGCCCTTCGCGGCTCGTCCCGTGGCTTAATTGAAAATTTATCGGCATCGACGCTCGATTGCTTCATCCGAACGGTAGCTCACACCCGGCCACCTTAATAAACGTTTCCTCTGATTAGCTGCTCGATATTTCTCACACCGTGAAACGATCTTTAATCTCTCGCACCGGAACTGCATCTGCGAAGTTCGGTTTCGGCGCTAATCTCGATTGCATCGTGTTATTTCTAATGTGCGACAATGCTTTTTTGTTTACCTGTATCCAGTAGTTCGTGTAAACAATTTCTATTTAGCACACAGGTCCAGTTACGAGTTTCACATTTTGGGAAACAGCGACTCCGACGCCATTTTTCGGGTCGATACAGTATTTTCCGCGCGAACGACGCTCATTTCAGTTTCTTAAAAGGTCAGATCCCATAGATTCGAACCATTGCTTTCCCAAAATCGTTTCGGCATTCGCGCAACTTGCTCCGAGAGCGATTTTATCCTTTTTTTCGTGTTTGTTTTGTTAGATAAAAGTTTGTCCAGGAAAAATAAAAATTGAAAGTTTCGTATTCCGTATTCTTGGGGAGGCGAGCATCATGTCGGCTCATTCATCAAACCGTGTTGTTATTTTCCAGTTGGTTTTCTACCTGCAATGGACGTAGTTTAGTCAACATTCGGAAGCCATACCATTTTATCACGGCCATTCAAACCCCATTGGCCGTGCAGTAGAGATACCGCACATATCTATATACATGTCTAGTCTCCATTCTACATACATACTGGGTGAGCCCAGCAAAACGTTTCCCGATGCTGCGAACGAAGAAATAAACTTCTAAAAAAAGTGGACGTGCTCGTTCGATCGCTGCGAAAATGAATCTGAATCGTGCTTAATCACGAGAAATTTCGCGGCTCGATGGCGTCGTTCTTTAAACAAAAGTGGACGAAGCTTCTGCTCGAAATTAAATCGTACAATCGATCGAAATAATAAAAAAAGGAAAAAAACTGCCCCGCCGTCAGAATTTCCAACGCTTTTATCTCCTACCTCAATCCTTACCGTCGCTATAAATAACAGAAACAATTAATTCAATGAAAACATCCAACTTCATGTCACAACATTCTGAATACCCTTCTCGAAGGATTCTACACTGAATAAATCGCTGAGAAAAATTTGTTGGAATAAAAACAAGCGTAGATAAAAATTCTAAATGCGCCGAAGCGCAACGCAGAAAACGCAGTTTCCGAGAAGACGGCAGTTTATCGTCGCCCCGACGAGAATGCATATAATTAACGGCCGCAAATCAGTACGCTAGCCGAGTGCCTGGTAAACGGTTTCGGGATGAACATTATGTGCCAGCGAAGAAGCTTCCGTTGTATTTCGATCGCATAAAGATAAGGAACACCTGTTTCGATATCGATAACAAAATTATATACACACCACCTTATTATAACACCGTGTCGGTGATATTATCTTCTTTATGCGCCTTTGTACGGTGAAAGCTTGATTCCACAGTGGTTATTGGAAATCGATTACAAACGGCCGTAAATTATTATTAACTGCGTCATATCAAACGTAATAAATTCGGCATACCTTGTCTTTAACCATTACCTTTTTCTCTGTTCTCTCCCCGCCTTTTGTTCTTACCTCGACTGCCGCTCTTTAGTTTCAGCATTTTCATATTCGACACGCGTTCGAACACTTTTGTTCACCTGTGATCAGGTGGTTCGAGTCGTTTCCATTCTATCGCTCGCTCGATTATTAATAATTATCTGACGATTTAACACGTTCACATATGTGTGACGAAAAAAATGAAATGAACTCGTGGTTACTATTAATTGATAGCAGAAATGTATTTAACAAGTAATGGAACGTTTCGTTTGAAGTGACTATCCGTTCAATGGAGTATCAAGTTACTGTCTTGCGGAATTAGAAATGAATGAAATCCACGCACGAACGTCCGTGAAAAGCCTCGAATAATAACTCAGAGGTCTGGCTGAAGCTTAATTTATTTAAATCTTTCAGAAGACACTCTTCCGAAGATAAGATGTGGCTGGCGTCCTTTTAACGAACGCCATCTACTCAACTTCGCCGAACGCTAAATATGGTCGCCAGTAACTCAAACGGCACGTAACGACTTCGCAGATAATTTCACGATGAAAAACGGCACACGCTACTTTCTTTACGGTATCGCCGTTGCGCAAAGAACTCGGAGAGAGAAAATACAAGCTAAGTAGAAGACTCTTATCGATAACATCCTGGAGCGTTAGAGAGCCCAAAGTTGGCCCGCGCCGGATCGCCCAATCGACAAGTATCATTTAACTGCGAAACGAGGCCGAACTTACCGCGGATAGTGGTACGAAATTCCATATTCGTCGAACCGATATCCACGGGCCGCGAAGGATTTTCGCTGATCAGCAAAGTATTCGCACGATCGGCCGACGTTGAAACCGTCATAACAATAGAATGTAACATCCCCAAGTAGCACTTCGCGTGATCAAAACCATATCTCAACGGGGCTCGCAAAACAACTGAATAGAAAATATCGAACCGGTCTCCTCGGTTCCAGTCACCTTTTTTTCGAGTCGTTCCCGAGGATCCATCGGAACTGCTGCGTCCGCACCCGTCGGATAGCTCTCCACAAACTCCGGGAATCGATACGAGCTATACCGAGGGCGCAGTTAACGAAAAAAAATTGTTACAACATCGTTCAACAACGGTGAACACTCCTGTATCAATACATTGTTCAAATTCAATTTCTTCATTGAGAAATTCCTAGACGGAAACTTGATCTCTTCAAGTTAGTAAACTCCTCACTCGTTTTTGGGCTTCTTCAATTGTTTTATGGAAACCGGGATCGGAAATAAAATTGTTTGATTGAGTACAGGCTTGGGTGACATATTCTTCAAGCTATTTTGAAGAAGGCTGTGTTCGACTTCAATTAAATTTAATTGAAGAATACAATTAAAACAACAAATGTTCCGACATTAAACGAAATTGTTAATCTTAGAAACACTAATGTAATTCTGTGAAACAGCTTCGAACTACCAGAAACGTACTTCGGAACGTCGTCGTCGTCGTCTGCACGAAATCACTGGCGCAAGGGCGTCCATAGAAATTCACCCTATTGATCTGCCGGCTTCCCATTGAAGCATCCGAAAGAAGTTCCAATTGCGATGCAGAATTGCAGGCAATATCTCCGATCGCGGTCACGTCGCTGCCATTCCGTGTACATTAAATACTGGCCCGAGATAATGAGTACACCTGCGTGCATATCTTCATCTCGAATCCGGCGCAGCCATTCAATAGCGGAGCTATTAATCTGTGGTGTATCAAGATCTAGCATCAAGGAGGACCTCCGGAACGTAAAATGTTGCGAATCCCGTTGCTAACCGCCAGACTTTCTCATTGTTGGGCACCGAAACCACGCTGATACGATTTAAACATTGCAAATGATTCATGCACCCCATGTGAAATGGTGGTCTGCTAAGCTATCTCGAGTATTTACGGTATCAAACAGAAATATTTCTGTTTTATTTATTATATCAAAGAGTAACGATTATTATCTTCGCGATTGCCATATCCTCCCACAAATCCACCTCTTCACGCCACGGAATTTGGAGTTTAGAACGTTCGGAGCATGGCAGAATGATTCAAGATGTCCGATACTACGGCAGTATATTTTCGTTTTCTGCTTCCTTATGATCTTTTGTCGTCGGAGCTGGACGTCGAGGTCCTAAACATAGTTATATGAAGACATCAATGGCTGAACTCTCGCGCGAACAATTCGATTACGTCTGTATCTGTCAGAATCTCTTTCTGTTCACTCGTTACATAACTAGCAGAATAATATTAGTAATATAGAAGCGGCTGATGGAGAAGCTTTAGCACCAGCCATGATGGTAATGGGCGCTCGACGGGAGTAGGGTCGACCATTCAAGGCCGACCTGTTGGCCGCTGAGGGGGCCCAAAGCGGGCCCCGCGAGTGGAGGGAGTTCAGACCAGACCCCTTCCCCGCCTTTTTCCTCGGGAACGAACGCTCCGGGGCCGCGACCATCCGCTTCGAGAACTCGTCCGTTGAAATTTTTATTAAAAATCCTACCAACCGTGGGAACAATCGACTCGCAACCGTGAAAACTCATTTCCACCCGAACTGGAAAACTCACGCTCGTCCTTAATCATTAGACCCACACAATTCTCATCTAAAAATATTTTTTTCATGCACGGATTCATCGATTAAAATTCTTGTCGATAGATGGAGCTACAAGAAGATGGTACAATTTTGATTTGGCTGTAATTTTACAATACTTGTCGAGAAATTTGTCACAGTTGCTATTTGCATTTCTAATTCGTAATAATGCATTGATATCATATTTTTGAACAATTATTGTTAATGTTCTACAGCGTAGAACACTTCTACACGATTAAAACCGATACATTTATGACATTGAAATACAATTGCTTTCGATTAAAAATAAACCAATACCAATTTTTCCATACGTATTGTCGAAGTCCGGAAAGCTCGTACAGGATGAAAAGTACAAAAAGTGAATGCTTCAAAATAATGTCTAGCGGATATCAATATTTTATATTTAACACTACCGTAACACTGATAACTACGCCCTCGTAGCACAAGAAAAAATCTGCCTTTTCGATTTTGTTCGATAGAAAAGGATGCTCCGCCGGTAAGGGGACAGGTTGAAAAGCGGTCGGCGCAATTAAAATTTTTAATCGGCCGCCTCCGTCAGCCATTAACGTATCCCGTATCCTGTTGCTTCGTCGTTAAGGCGTCGCGTTCTCGCGTGCGGAAATTCAACGCAGACATTTAACAACGGGGGAAATTAGTAATTTCGCGTTGTCTTCGAATCAAGGAAATCCTACGGGCAATCCGTAGCGAGCCTTCTCCTTCCCCTCCTCCTTCCACTAGATTCGCGACGTAAGAAACGCAATTTTGGCGTGGAGAGAGGAGAGCCCGGTTGGCGCAGATGTTCCGCAGAATCTCGTTGCACGATCGTCCCGGGAGTACAACGACTGCGGTTTACGAAATAGTGCAGGATCATAAGGAGAATTAGGCGTCTGAAGTTGCAAGGCACGTAGCTTCGTAACGACGTCTCGAAAGGTTCGTGATTTTACAGAACCGACGAAAACGGTCTCTAAAAAGTATTGTCGGCCCGAAAGAAACCTATTCCCTTCCACGGTTTGCATTAATACCATCGGTTCAGGCGTTTCGACATTCTACCTCGGTACCTGTCCATCTATTCAATATCTACCTTTTTCTGTTCCATCGATCCGCAGATCTATATTTGCGATACAGCCCATTGCTGCCATCGGACGATTCAAAGTGTAAATTGACGATTTATCGCGCTCGTAATGGCCTGAAGTTAGGTGCAGCAAAGAGTTTCGAATTTAATAGAGATTGATGATGTTTCCTCACTGTTGCAACAGGTTTAAGCGGTTCTCTAATTGTTTAACTCACTCTTCGCGGAATCCATTCTACATATACAACAAATATTTTAATATTTTACAGACATAATCTTCTATCGGTATAGAAAAGTTTGTAAGAATATCTATTACAAAGTTCGTCATTTTCTATACTCACAAAGACCAATTAAAATATGTTTGAACGTCCATGAGATTCTTGAATGCAACGACGAATAGATGTTACAGAATCAAATAAAGTAGGAACGGAGTATGTAGATCGATACGTGGTTGCCATAAATAGTCTTTAATGTCCCGGTGGCTTGACTAAATGCACATTATAAAACGGCGTATTCCTCCCACAAGTCCTACACGTCAACCGAATAGCCAACTCCACCCGGCCGGGCAAGTCCCGTTTAAACCAGAAAAATGTTTCATTTAAAACTTGCTCGAATCCCGGGAATCGGGCTCGCTAATCTAACTTTGTAATTGCGCGGAGTAGCACGCGGCGCAGCAACCAGATAACGAAACCGAGGAATGTTAGCTGCGATCTGCCGCGTCTTGCCGCGTTTCTCGATTTTAATTAATTTTCACCTGCATCGGCCTCTTACTTCTACCAACTCGCATGTACGTTGCTAATGATCGACAATTATCGAATAACCGCTTCCAATAAAGTCTGAACAACTTGTAAATTGCTTCTTCGAGGATTAAATGTAACAAAATGTTCAAAATCAGCATGTACGGCTGGAATTGCTCGCAGAATCGAGGGGTGAAGCAGAAACGGGTGAAGTCACCTGAGTACGTTTCTGCTCGGGCATTTCTGAGGAACGTCTGGGGGTTAATGGAGCGTGGCAAGGGTGCGGTAAATAATCCCGTGCGTCTGATGAGTTTAAAAAAAGCTCGGATCCACCGTTTGTCCGTGGGACGGGCCACCGGGGGTATTTCCTTCCGGAATCCCGTCGGCGATCGTTAATTCAGTGCCGTGTGCCATCTTCTGGCCCGTTCGAGTTATCGGGAAGGGATGGGAATCGCCTCGGCGAAAGGAGCGACAGTGTTTGGCTCGAAAAAGGCGAGCGTCGGAGATGCGAGAGGAAAGCCATTTCACCGACCGGAAGCCGGACGGACGCCCTCCGGGGTCTCCATTTCTATCGACGAGCGACGACGTGCCACGTCAGCTTAGGACCCGTCCACCCTTCTCTGGTTTTTCGTCAGCCCCGGTCCCGAGACACTGTGATTCTGATATTTATTTTCACTGCCGTTCCTGTCAACGCTACCTCGACATACGCGCGGGTGTCCTAGGTCGACGAAAGACTTGGACCACTGCCAGATGAAGCCCGTTACGAATAGATCGGCCTGATATTTCTGCCGCCGATCCTCACCCCCGCACCAGGGCCTTACCAATAATATTGTCGCGATCGTGACGGCAGCCGCCGAATTTACTAAGAATTGCACGCTCTTCTCACGACGCTTCGCAAAACGCGTTTTTACGAGCCATTTTTCCGATGGCGATGACACTTGCGTTGCTCAATTTGATGTACAGCACTGTTTTCGTTGATAAATATAATTCTGTACATCCTTTATGCGTTCGCGGAGCTGGTTAGACTGTCGGAAAAATTCGCATTGGTTCAAATTGTCTGAAATGTAAACGTTTTTCCAGAAATAGGTGTCTTTAGAATCGATCCGTTTTCTTCAAAAAGATGATCCAAAAGATCACGTCCATTTTGTAATAACATAATGCTTGCTCTTTTCAATCATATTTTTTAAAGCAATCTGTTCAATCATTCCTCTCTCGTATCATTCGACTCATTCAATTTTTAATGAACCGAGATAAATAACTGTTCAATCAGAAAGAGAAAATAATTCTGAATATCATTTCTACCAATTCGTTCGTCTGTCAAACGATCGAAGTCGTAAATTCGCGCCGCCTGCTCCATATTAATAGCCACAGTTATCGAAGGAGCTTCCTGCAGGCAGTACGATCACGATTCTGACAGTCAATACAGCCTCCAGGTGGTAATACCTTTCAGAAGGAACTGGAACGGGGTCTCACCCCATCCTCGATTTCACGGGTAGCTTCCGTTCGCAAAGGGACCGACACTCGAATCATCGAAACACAGCTGTGCTTTCAATTAATTGAAGAAAGCATGCACATCCGTCGTCGGAACAAGCCATTAAAGAGCAGTTAATTACCTTGCACGAACAGCTGACTGTCGAAAGATGGCGGCCATTTCGTTTCGGAATCGTGTGCATCGAAAGTCGCACGATTGGAACACCATTTCCATTAAAAATAAATCTGCTTAATAATTGGACTCTACCATTGGATAACAATTGGAAAAATGAATGTACATAATTGGAAGTGGAACAGACGAATGCTCACGCATCGAGCACACCCGAAATTACCATTTCGAGGATCGGACGGGAGAAGCAGATTACTGGCCGATGATGCATTTCTATATAAAGAAAAGCCGATATACGAGGAGCAAGCATAATCGTATTTGAAATGGGCGTATCCGAGAGCGGCGGGTTCGTCGCGTCGGTTCCCTGTTCTTAAGCCGGCGGTCGCACCGTTTACTGCAAAATTATAGTCCGCAGGGCAGCATGGGCGCCGCGGGTTGATCCGACACGTTGATTAAAAATCGTGAACACGGGAGAACGCGTTGCTCGCCGAGATTCGAGACATTAAAAATCGCTCGGGACCTTGCTAGGTCGCCTGCGGCCGAGAACACGCGATCTAGGGTGGAAAGAAGAGAAAAGAAGAAATGAGAAATCCGACCCGCCAAAACGCCACGCTTGTCAATTAGGGCCTTCGCGGCTGCGAACGCCAGGCCTAAGTGGTTGAAAACGGACAATTTCGCAGTCGAGGGCCATACAAACAAATGTACAAAGGGTTCCAGTTATTTTACAGACCTCTGTTATTATCGTTTATCTTGTTCTACATCAGCAACGTTTCAAGCATTTTATTTGTATGCTATGGGTTTTTGACTCTTTGCACACACGCACACAAGTCGCCTCCGAATCACCACTGAAACTGTACTATAATTCACCTCAATTTCTACGATTGACTATAGGATCCATCCATCCGCGGCCACGAGACAGAAAAATCGTCCTGGCCGTCGCGTGTGTCCCTCCTTCCGGTGGCGGCGCCTTTGTCTCCACCTTCCATTGTCGCGGAGCCCTAGGAATCGTCAAAGGCCGTCTCTGGGCCCTTCCCCAGGAGCGTCCGGCACGCGCAAACGTTTAACGAATCGCTAAACCGTGAGGCGACGGGTCTCGTGTATGCGTTCACGCATACGTAATCGCCGAACGGGGGCGTGTATCGGTAAAAATTTCGTTCCCATGCTGATCCGCGAAAGGGAGCGGTGTCCCAGGGCGTTGGGTGGGTGTGGAGGGTGGTATTTGCGCGGGCCAAATAACCCAAATAAAGAACAAACAGCGAGGGCTGAAAGGGAGAAAGAGGGAGCGAGAGAGAGAGAGAGAGAGAAGGGTATGTCGAGGGCGCCGGCGGCGACGGAGAAAGAAGAAAAAGCGTAGAAAGGGTCCGAAGGGTGGAGCCGGGGGTGAAACGAGGGGGGCCTTGGAGAAAGGGAGATTTTGGAGAAAGAGGAGTATAGAGCGACACGGTGAAGGGGGTGGAGAAGGGAGGAAATGGCGCGCGTTACGGAGAAATGGCGCGGAAACTGGGGATAGTGACGGGCAATGGGCGCCCGCCGACTCCTCTAACCGAACGAAAACTCGTAGTCGTGGAGAGAGAGACCGTGGGAGGACAACCACTCCCTGGCTTTGCCGTGGCCTCTGCCAACGTACCGTGGAACGAGGACAAAAGAGAAAACGAACTAGAATACCTTACAAACGAGAATCGCGGAAGGGATAGATAGCCGGACGAGAGACGTGTACACCGTCCAAGAGAGAAACCTCAGGAGAGGAAAGCAAAATGAAGGAGAAAGATCATCGTCGGTTCTGCTGCTCCTTTCCTGTCTCTTTCGCCGCCAAGCCAAGTCGGGGCCTACCCAACCACCCTTTTCTTCGTCCCCCTCCTCTCCCCGTTTTCTGTCCCCCCTTCCTCTTCCGAAACCTTCTCTTTTTCTGTCGTGAATTGCGCGTAAAGATTGCTCGTACGATTGAACGGACTGAGTCAGGGACCGGCCCTTGGAATCCCTGCAACCCAGCCACGGTAAAGACCTCCTGCTCTTAATGGACTGCAAATAACGATCTCGAGTATTTCTGGACCGCGGGCTGACCTTGAATCTAATACTGTCGCTGCTCGTTAGGGGATGCGCCACTAAGAACAGTTCCTGTACCAAGAGCCCGGGGAGCTTCTCTGGAATGCGGGCCTGATTAGTCAGCAAGTCTTTCTTATCTTGCGAAGAACGGGAGCGGAGTATGTAGTAGCGACGTCGTGGGCTTTTCGGTCATTTTGGTTTTCCGATTGGTTGTGGCTAGGGATGAAATAATACATGTTCGTTCGGTAATCGTTGCCCCTCCTCGAGGAAAAGTAGGAAATTTCTAGTTAGCTCTCCATGACGATAATTATTTTGCATAAAAATCGGCAGTCTGTAACGAAAAATTACAATGAGGGTTTCCTCCTTGTGAAACTTTTTTTCATCGCCGCTTAGAGAATTGATCGCCAATCTTGATGAAATTGATGCGATGAAGAAGCTGATAGTCTGATTCGAGCGATCTCTAGCGTAATTTCGATCGTTCGATAGATCTATTGCTGGCTTGAGATCAGAATACGGATGTCGAGTGTTTTTTCGCAGCGATAAGTTTATGGAGCGGAAAATGATGTGGATAATTTTAGAGGTACCAAGCGCTCGTGAAATAGCTGCTCTAGAAGCTCTCGATGTCTGGTAACCGTGTCGGCATCTAGCGGCACACGGTGAAACCTTTCAAACCTTAATTCGAACCCGAAACAGTCTGCAGTGTTCGTCGTCTGTAGATGAGGAATGGAAATCGGCGTCGAGTCGGAATTATTTCCGTGCCTGGCAATTATGAATGATAGAGGCTGATTTACGGGGTACTACGAACGTTTTTCGTGTCGATCCGCTGAGCGGCGAAAATCATTCTCATCGCGTCTCTCCCGTTCCCCATTCATTTCAGCCGGGCAATTTATAAAATATAAATTGAACAATATTCTGCGGATCGTGTTTTAACGTTACGGCTCGAAATGGGAGCCCGATCCGGTAACAAATTCGAAGAAAAGGATTGCCGATTGCCACAATTAATCGCGATACCACGAGCTCGCTATTTTCCTGTCGCTGGTTGCAAAATAACAGGTTTTTCTCGTCACTGAAACATCGAATTGACGGTCGCCTCGCGAAATAACTTTTTAGTTGCCTCGATGCACAGGAACTTGTTGTTAAAACGATTTTATAATAATCATTTTCCTCGTGCGTACAATTTCTTTAACGAAGACGGTGAACCGTGAAGTTCCTTCAGGCTACAAAGGCTTCAGCCAATTTTCCACAGAACATTTCAGCAAGAGAGATTTACATAAACCTCTTGCCTAACGATGTAGCTTTAAATTTCAAGAACATTTCCATGTACATAATTTTGTATCGAAGAAAGCATCGTGGTTTCAACCAATTATCAACATACCAGTGCTTTTCTTATTAGCGGTAGCTGATTAACAATTCAGCTGCCGGAAGCCTGCAATTACAGACTTTTTAATGACTATGTTGCATACAAAGTTTTAAAAGAAGCTTCTGAATTTCCGTTTAACATAAGATTCAATTCATTCCAGTAGATATTGTAATCGCAGGAGCTCGCAATAAATTCAATCTCATGTTCAGAAGACTACAGGACCCAGTAGCTTTATTGTTTCACCTAACGAAGTAATTTCACTAGGCCAAGTACGAATAAAGAATTGAAAGGATGGTTTTGCGTACACTCTGTATGGGGATCGGAGGGCACCTGTATATTTCGCAGGTTGTCGGACGAGAGATATTTCACGGGTTCGATTTTCGCGAGAAAGGAGGCGCGTAATTAGCGTCCACGGTAGCGGGCAGGCGCCATATTCGATTCCCGTCACGTACCTTATTAGCAGGATATTTACGATCTGAATTTTTATTGCCGTTAAGGGCGATGACTCAAAATGATTATTATATCGGTGCGATGGCGGATACGTGCGTGCGTACAACGCAGCAAAGAGCTGCGTTGCTAGTCTGCGACTAAAGTGCTGCAGAGACGAGAAGGGGCCTAACGTCGTAACGAGGCGCCACGAATGGCGATAGATTGAATTAAGATTGCGCGACAGCCTCTTGCAAGATCAGCCAATTATGAATTAATTACTCCGGCCGTGGTAGCTCTACGGTTTTTAATATCCGATTATGTCTTAACAGCGCGTCGGCGAAACTTTTCACGCAGTCGCCGCAGTCGCGGCCACCTCTTCTCGTTCACGGTCTACAGCTTCGTTATACAACAAATTAATTTAAGAGGATTTTACATTTTCCCTCTTCTTCCCCTTTCCTTCTCTGCCTCCCACCTTCCTCGCCCCGCGGTCTCCGGCAATTTTCACCTTCGCCGCGATTACCCTGACATTCCGTAATTGGATAACGAACGAGCCTCTTTTTCGAGGCTGTCTCTCGCGTTCGAATTTAACCGTCGAACTGGGAAAGTGAAACTCGTTGCTGACTCGCTTCACTGACTTATTCCTCGGTCGCGATCGTGCACGCGAGGCTGCAGCTGCCATTAGTCCGTTTAACCCTTAGCACTCGACTGGCAACTCCGAGGCGCTACTAAAAATTGCTCGACTATTATTCAAAATATTGTTTACATTACTAAATATGTATATTGGTTTCGAGGACTCGCTGCACTCTGGTTCAATTAATATCGCGATGTTCATACGACTTTGGTTTAGCCAGCCAAATAGTACGTTCTCTTTTCCACTGTCACCGCGTTGCCAGCACGTCTCTCCGCCCCTTATTGCTCTCGTCGTTATCATCCGCGTACGTGTCCTACGCAGAAACGTCTGGCACGATAGTCCTGAAAGGTTTTCCTGGTGCTCGAGATTACAAGGGGAGTGTAACGCGCTGTTCCCGAGGCTGTAATTACTTGTTAGCTTGAGACAATGGCCCTCGGAAAATTTATCCGCGCTGCTATGCGGTCGACGTGTGCGCAATTTTGATTAAGAAAAAACATTTTTATGATTTCTGTTCAAAATTTTCTTCACGGAACAAATTCGTGTTTTCGTACCAGTATAAAAATAATTTTCTGCAAGAAGGAAACGAGCCCGACGAGCCTCGGAACAATTTGCACAGCTCCTCGGCTCGTTTCTGACGAATTAATCCCGGCGAAATCGTTCGCGACTCGGTAATTACGTTTCGGAAGAACCCGTGGCTATTATCGAATGCAGAGTTACAGTCTCGCGGAGAGCAAGTAGTTGCCGGACAGGAGGCATAATGTTACACCTACGTCGGTTGTACAGGATCTTGTAACACCCACGTGAACAGTACGTTATTCCAGAAGCATGCAGCCATTAACCGGCGTCTATGCGTGTGCCAGGTCTTGTTGCAGCTGATCTAGAGCGGCCATTTTGCAGGCGGGCCATCTTATTGCGCTGAGGGGGGCACACCCGAGTAATTATAAGGCAGCCACTATAATTGGCAGGTATTCTCTTCCCGACGCTGTTCCTGCAATTGCACTTGCTCCCACGTAGAGAGAGAGAGAGAAAGAGAGAGAAAGAGTATCATCACACAGAGTCCAACTGGTGAAACATGCATGGGAGCGCGATCAACTGGAAAACGTTTCACGCTTAAAACAAGTTAAACGCATCCCCGGCGTGTTGCGTGCACTAAAGTACAGAGAAAATAGATACTACGTACACGGATTCCCGAACAATCACATGCATCTGGTCTCTGAGATCGGGCAAGTTTTTTACTCTTCGAACAACCAACGCTTGAGAGCGATCAGAAACAGCGAAATCCTCCTGGCGATCCTACTTTGTTCCGTGGAGCAATGTTTATCGATCTGACTTCGTGAGAGACTCCGGAAAATTACTATAGCCGATCGGGTTCACGGAGCTGGGAATAGAAATTAATTGCTGCCAGGAAACACGAAAATTGAAGCTTGAAAGACTGCTCCAACCAAAAGGCTTTAGAAATGTCGAATTAATTGTAGCTGGAACTAAGCAACAGAGAACAGAAATTTGATGGGGTCGCAGCAGGTTTGAGGAAACGGAAAATGTGACGAAACGGTACAGGTCACGATTAGGGGCTACGGTAGAGCCGTAAATCAGTTTTCCGCCCTTCCTACCCTAAGATCTGCTTCAAGGTCTCCGGGCAAAAAAGCATCGGCTCGCCTGGTAGATCGAAAGACCGAGTTAACTTAAAGGGTCAGCCAGTGTAGGTATTGTTCGTAAGCAGGAAGGTCAAAGGATCGAACAAAAGGGCTACGCTTCTGCCCACGTAACGGCAAGCCCAGGGATGCATTGTTGTCACCGCTGCTAACCGTCCGAGGATCCGCAGACCCGCGTCACTTTTTTACAGCAATTTAGGCGGACCGTCATTGACTCCTGCGCCCGACCGTTTTACGATAGGATTCCATCCAAGGCCGAAAAAAAGTGCCAATGGACAAGGTCGATGGTGATGTTCGTTTCTCCCTCTTAGAGATTCTACGGCGACAGAAAAAAACAGATGTTTGCTTTAGTGTCCTTGTACATCAAACGACACGAGGTTTTAAGAGAATTTGACTTTTTAATGAGCGAATTTGGTTGCGGCTCTTTATAAAATGAACATTTCCTCTAAATGTCATCCATGGATGCGGATAAGGCAGCCAAATTGGCTACTTCCTCGACTTCCTTTAATTTTCCAAAGGTTCCTTACACTGAAGTTTATGAAAGATATAAGAAACAGGCCAAAGAGAATTCTGTGGAAATTATCAGGAGACAAGGGTTATTTAATAATTATTTCATAATAATTATTATTTGGCCGCTTCATTGGCACGAGTAAACATAATTTCCGACGAAAAGTGTAGTTGTGATCAAAGCGATGAAACTCTAAACCACGTGATTTGGCAGTGTGAAAAGTGTGACATTCAAAGGCACAAACTTTTGGATTCCCTATGTAAAATGGGTTACCAACTACCTCTAAGTATTGATATATTTATAGCGGAACCTAATGTTAAGGCTTGTATTTGTGTCCATCATTATTTCACAGATTGTAAACTATCTATTTAAATCTTACTTGTATGATTATAACATCAAATTGCAACATTGTAATGCTAAATTGTAAAGCGAAACGGACCCATCTAAGAGCCTAAAGCTTCAATAAGAAAAAGTCCTCCGCCCTCTATCAAAAATAAATCCAGGCTCGGCTGGAGCTTCGAGAGTAACATCGACTCTAACGATCCAGCTGGAAAAATGCGATTTTCACGAAAGTTTAATACCGAACGATACCCGATTTCGCACGCTAGAGGAATTTCTCTAAATTTCGCGTGGTGGCTGTAACTTTCGATACACCCGTTGCATGTACCAACACACAGCGATGAACCTGTATAGAGGGACGGTCATGGTAGGATGCCACGAGATGTATAGGCAATCTTGCAAATGAGAATCGTGAGTAACGACGGACATTAGCGCCCCCTACTCGGCCCGGCACGACCCGGCCCGAGAACGTACTCGTACACGCGCGAGCGGGCGCGGGGTAAAAAGAGTATACGCGTTTTAGGTGCGCGTATAAAGAGAACTTCTCGATAACGGGCCACCGTTGATATTTTTTATACTCGTCGCCCTCGATGGAGAGAGTGGTTTGCATATAAGAAGGGACGTTCTACATCTCGCTGGCTCGCAGCCTCGCCGAGACTAATATGTCTGCCCTTGTTATCGCGAGCCGGGCCTCTTGTATTGTGCCGTTTCAGGACAAAAGGACACGTTCACCGAGTCCACCTTGTTCCCGCTCTTTCTCTCTCTTCCTTTCCTCCACGGCACGCCGACAGTGATTTAACATTCGTCCTGTATTAGGAAAATCGCCTTTTTTATCTGACCAGGATCGGGCTGATGTATTCCGATCGCCTCGGCCCGCTGTCCACCTCCGACTGATAAAGATAGTACAGTCCGCTCGGAAACCTGGCCGTTCTCTACCCACCTGTGTCCATTTTTCTTGGCATTTTTAAGAACGAAATACATTTGCAAGAGCTTGATACAGTACCGCTAATATTCGGACACTCTTAAAAGGACGACAAGTTTTTTAATATTGCACCAGACCGTTCGAATATTAATGGGATGCTCTTTTGTTGTTTTAACGTAGAATTCTTCGAATGTAACAGGAAATTTTTGAATTTCTTAGAGACAATTCGCTTTGGTCTACATTTTCCTAGTAAATCGGCTACGTTAAAAAGTTGAGCTCATTGTAGGAAATTTCAGAAAGTGCTTGCTGAAACCAATTAGATCCTATCGCTCTGAGGGAAACGAGATTACATATCTACTTCGAGAAGTTTTTTTATCGGATAGAAACTAAAGAACGGAAAAACGGTTACAGATATACGTACAGGTAACAATTACCCCGACATCTACACACGATTTATTGCCTCTAACAGCTATTTTGCAGCAAGTTTTTTCTGATACGTTCTTTTACTACCTTTTTTCGGTGGTAAGGTGCTCCTACGACGGTGAAATAGTTCACCGTTATTATACTTGACGACGTTAACATCGCGTGGGACACCGCACACCGGCAGCGATAACAATTATTTCAACGACACGATAACGTTGGAATGTCAGCCGGTTATCGCAATCTATTAATGAATTTCTAGTGTGTGTATAAATCATATGCAGAAGCGTTTAATCTATCTCTCTGATATTACGAATGAAGTTTCTATGTTCTTGGCGGCGCTTCGTTGGTGAAAACGTTGATTGTAGAATCGCTGGTGCAATGATCGATGGGAAAAGAGTGCGAGATAAGTGTCTGGGCGAAATTGTGTCAGATGACTTCATCGAACGAGATAGAACCGTACAGTTTCACGTAAAAGTATCTCTACAGTGCAATACACATGTTTCGTGTATATATTACTTGAAACTATATTGATTTTTATTGAAATTTTTATAATCAACTGTATACCTCAGTTACCTTGTGCAGCAGCCCCTTCAAATTTACAAGAAAATCATAGTTCTTAGCCTCGGCTTCACTATCGCCTATTAATCACGTTTATCAGTCACATTTTCTATACATGACAGGACTCTCTTTAATGATCTACACGCAAGAATTCGACAGAGTTTCAAAGCTCTTTTAAAATATTTAGATTTTCAAATTAAAAAATATTAAGATTCTGAAACATTCTACTCGATATATTTCTCGACCAGAGCAATAATTGCAGGTTCTTTGGAGGCTTTCTACATTAATTTCGTACCGCGTCAAGCCACCTCGTCCTCTGAAACACGCTACTAGCCACTTACAGTTGATAAATCAGCCTTATCAATCGCATTCTAGGTAACAATGGCTTACTTTTCAAAATGCTCAATTTCCCCCGTGCGAACCTCGACTATTCGCAATCAGTGCAATTTCATCGACCCCATCGGGCCCGAAGGAATTTTGTCAGCGACCGGAGGAACCGTTCGAGGTTCCGTGAGGGTTTCTGCATTATTTATGAATCACGTGGCTAAGTAGGATGGCCAGATTTTAGCTGTGCAGAGCCGAGTAGAGCAGAGCAGAAGCGTTTATCGCCTCAGATAGGATAGGCGGTTTCTACGGTGGCACGCGGCTAGTGGCGCAAGTTGCTTCTGAACGAAGGTAGCTTGGAGAGTTACCCGAAGGTTAAAACACCATATCGCACCCCGTACACACACCTTGCTACGGGGTTGAACACGGGGCTCGGCTCGCGACGGCGACGTCTACAACCAATACAGACGTGCTCGCCATACTTTGCCACGAGCTGCATTGCCCATTGGTTGCTGCAGCTATGGCCTATTTCGCCTCGAGAGTACGACCCATTCACCGTGAAAGGATCGTCCGTTTCGAGCTACCCCCGTGCCCGGCTACCGGCATTCTTTCCCAGTTTCTACAACCGAAAAACTTCTGGATCGCTTGTAACCGTCCAACCCTTCGACGATTGTTTTCGAATCGTCTGTTGGCTATGGAGGCCCGCGATACACTGTTAATTAGCTGAGACCTTTATCTTGGCTATTAGGCCGTTTTAAACTGTGTATTCCTTGTCTTTGGAATCCCTAGGGAGTGAACGCAGGGGCGGCGAGTGAACGGTTCAACTGTTTGGGGATCGTCCGACGAATTTATTGGTCGTTAAGCTGGCTGGTATATTAACGAGTTTAATAGTTTGTTCCAGGTATGCTCCTGGGGTCTCTGAGGGGTGTCCGAGGATGTCTGAGGAGGATGCGAGATGGTTCAATCTGAGGGTGAGTTGAATTGGCGTCATCCCTTCTAGGAAATTAGAAATGTCTACTGTTTGTTGGACATTTTATACCGTACCATTCCGAATGAGAATTTATTTAGATAAATTGTGTTCCCGAAATCACGCAACAAATTGAAAGTTACCGAGCACCGTGTACCAAGAACGTTAAACTAATTTTATAAACGCATTTTGTAATAATCCAAGGCAGCTAACGTGCCCTGAGACACGTTCACGTAAATTAGAGGGTACCAGATAATTACGACGCGACACCTCGCGCGGAAGTAGAAAAATCGCTTCGAGAAAATCGACCTGCTAAAAAACGGAATGATCGAAACGCGTCGAGTCGGTCCGGAAAGATTCTCCGAGCAGACGATCAGCCGGCGAGTATCTCCGAGCCGGTGATTACGGATATTTTTCAATTAAACGCTAATTGCGACGGGCAAGCCGGGCAATGAAGATCGTATCGCCTTCGAAAATTTGCATCGGCCATACGCGAAATTATTCGTCATTAGCCATTGAACGATTATATTGAGGAGCAAGATTGCTGCTCGCGTAACGAGTTGTGTAGACGCAGAGGGAGAGAGTGTGTGTGTGTGTGTCGCTAATTAAACAATTCCGAATTGTTGCCGTCCACAGCGATAAAATTTCTTTATTTTCTTAGATGATGTGTTAAGCGTCGTTACAGATCAAAATAACGTTATAGATCAGACAATGAGATTAGAAAGAACACGGGCCACGCAGAATAAAATTATAAAGTCGTGTAATGATTCGTCTGAATGTAAAATAAAGAATCGTTCCGGAGGGTCCGGCGGCTGCAGCGTTTTGAGCGAACATTTGCAAAACGGTGTTGGAATGGCAAATTTGATGGTGAAATCCCGGAAGACCCTTTGATTTCTCAATTTTTCGGCGAGCATCCAGGGTCGACTCGTTGTCGACCAGGACCGCAAGCGTCGATCGGATCGATTCCGCGTGTAACGTATGACAGGGCTGTAACGAGGTGCGTACGCGTTACAACGTATGGCGTTGTTTTCGCGGAGCTGGTGCATGCACACACGCACAGCCGCGCCGCGACTAGCCGCAGTTTATGCGAGACATTATTCCGGCATTACGTGCCCGCTAGTCAACCCCTTCCCCCCTCGTTTCACCCCTTGTCCACCACTGTTTTCGTACCACCGCTTGCCTCCTGTACCCCTCCGCTTTCGAAAATTCGATGTCCTACGAGTGGAAAAGCTACCAACCGCCGCAGGAACGCTTGTTTACCGGGCCACGGTCAAATGATTAATCACCGTGGCCAGGGCTGCGCGCCGTTCTACCGGTTAATTAATCAGATACCCGCGAAATTAGCGGCGGGACGGTTCGATCAACCGCACGCTACGATCGAACCCGCCGCGCCCGGAAACACTGTTGTTACGCTCGCGGGAACACCGTCCGATTTATGGCCGTTCGTGTCTCTACGCTGGCTCGTTTCCATTTCACGCTAGCCTACGTGCTTTATTTACATTTTATTCCACTGGGCCCGAGCTGCCATGATCTTTAACGCTGAAGTTACCACGATCCCATCACCGACTCTTTGCTTTGCAATTTTTGGTGCAATGGTGACGCTTCTTTCGATCGACAACAAATAAATGTCATTATCTACTTTATCGGAGCACATTGGTGGCGAGTATAATTAATTGACATGTTGAATTTTATCGCAACTTTTTAAATTGTCGATGCAGAATATTTTAGAAAATGCTGTTTGTGATTTCTAGTCGCCGACATCTGAGAAATGGCCCCACTCGTTAACGTCTTCGAGGATTTATAAAAACGAAATCTAAATAAAATCAGTTCGGAGGACACAGTGTTTGTGCGCGAGGTTTGGTGTAGCCAGAGTTGGGTAGAAATTTTTATTCAAATGAAACTTTTACCCAATTCTGGGTATAACATAGACAGATTTATGCGCGTTCGAGTCGAAGGCGCGTTCTAGGTGTCTCTTCAATGAAATCGGCCGCGAAACAGATAACGCCCACATACATACACGACCCTCCCACCCGAATGGCGTTTTTCCCCCAGTTTTTATATTTCGGATCTACACGCGATATTTTCCGAACCCGATCCGGGAAATATTTATTCCGCGTATAAATAATCTGGCATCGTTTATCATACCGCCGATACTGTGTTGCGATCGCCGATACGGTCGCGAGCCGGAACCGATACACGCGATTATGAAAAAAATTGTTGGCCCCGGCGTTTCCATCTGATGAATTTATTGAGTAGAATATATTTGAAGTTTTATGGTTTTTTTGTAGATGTTTTCGGTGTGGGTAGATTGTAGATATTTGTGCGCGTGATTTAGTCGGATGTCGGGTTTTTGGGAATTGATGGAATCGGTGTGGGAGAGAGATTATTTTTGTTTTCGAAATAGAAAGAAGTTACTTGATGAATGTTCAAGTTGTGTATTTGGAATGTACCTCGAAGAGAATTTTTCACAGCGTGCGGAAGAATTGAATTAGTAGCTCGGATATGATCTCGTATGTTTACATTGTTCTCGTCGATCGATATCAACTGATGTTGAAGAGAAATTTGTGTATTCTATCAGGGATTTGATTTAAAATGAAAATCGCGTTCGAGTCGATCAGAGTCTTATGCAGAATCAAAGGGATGAACACAGCTGGATTTCAGGGAAGAGAATACACTCAGCCGAGATTGGTAGTGAAGCACAGGCTCAGGAACTGATAACACTCGAGCTTATCCATTCACCCCTTGTCATTCACCGCGAAACGCTGCTTCTAACACGTACTCGAGGCACATAACCCCACGGAACCTGAAATTGTTGGCTTATTTCGTGGGGACAAAGGGACGTACACCTTTTACGAGCATTCTAGCACCGATACAGAGGATGGATCTCTTTATACCCACTCGAATCAAGATTTCAAACATATCCGTTCCTCTGGATCACTTGAAAACGATCCAAACGGGATCAACCCTTCCTCAGACACAACAATTGAAACCTAACATCCCACCCACAAGGTAGACCGAAATTCCGGGCGTATTCCTGCGAGTAAATTCACAAGTGGGAAAAGGATTACATTGAAGGTAAAAGGCTAAAAATCAAACACGTACGCGCACCGTGTTATGAGGCGCCAAGCAGCTCCCCCATGAATTTCAAAAATGCTGCAGGGGGATAACGAGACCACAGCATGGGAGACGTGTCTCCCAAGGATATCCGTGGTCTTCAGGATCCACATATGCGATCAAAATTCAACGTGGCGTCCGGCGTTACGCGGGAGCGATTTACTGTCCGCGTTGTAGCACGGTCAGGGGGTGGGTAAAGGAAAAAATTGCTATCGGGACACCCGGTACAGGTAGGATGGTCGGTGTGTATAGTTTTAGGTGTAGTTTCGGGAAGGATGGATACGACGAGGAGGAGAGAGGTTGGAGTTGGCGCGATTCAAAGACCTCGTCGTGGGGGCGGGTTGGGGTGGTTGTGCGAGGCGGCTGACGAAATCCAGGGTGGTGGGAGCGCGTCGTGCCGCGTGCTGGGAGCGAGCAGGACAGAGAGGAGTGAGAAACAGCGATGGAGAGACGAGAGGAGAGAAAGGGGTGGTTTTACTGGGAAGCTTGGAAGGAGGTGGGGTCGGGGGTGCGAGAGGTGGCGGCGGACGGCAGTAGCGACGGCAGTTGAGGCGCATGAGCACCACTTTTATTGATTCCGTAACTGCCGCCATGACTGCCGTGGCGCTTCGTAGGAGGTAGGGGCTGCCAGGGAATGGGTTGAGGGTGGTTCGTGCCCGGTAGCGGAAAGAGGAACGCGGGGCGAGGTTCCGTGGCGAGGGTGTAACAGGGTGCAGGACGAAGGTTGGAAGAGAGAGTGCGAGAGGAGAAAGGAGGGAGGCCAGGAAGGAGGTGTGGGGGTTACGAGGGTGAGCCTGATGGGGTGGAAACTTTGCGGAGATAAAAAGGAACGAGGGTTGGTGTTGCCTCGCTCGGCATCGCTCGGCTGAGGGGGATGATAGAGGGAAAGAAGGGGTTAGACGGGAGGAATATCAACATATCTTATTGCGTACAAACATACAGCCGAAGTGGGAATAAACTTAAGATTCCTCGTGATACTCTTGTAAATACGAGCCGGCCGAGACAGTGTACGTGATGCATAGTTGATAAGCATGAAATATTCAAATCGTCGACGGGCCTCGTTCGGCAAACAGAGAGATAGAGAGAGAGAGAGAGCTAGAGATGCAGACGCACGGGTGCGTCGCAACGGGATTCCCTTTCTCGCCAGGTGAAATTGATGTTGTACAGCGATTTTTATACTTGTTTTTTTGCTCTGTTTTGTCTGCGGGATAGAAGTGACTTCATCCCCCGAAATTCCTGAGGACGACACGCTCGCGGCCAAACGTATCACGCGTTGCGGCCCGGTCTCCTCTGTGCATAGAGATGAAACGATCCTGGAGAGGGTGGCCGAAGGATTGCCGCGCGTTCGACGGCCAATGGAACGGGGACTTGGCTGCTGCTCTCGGACGGACGTGGGTGTAGGCCGGCGATTAGAAGGGGTAGGCAGCGATGCGTGGAGATAATTAAGCCGGCTGATCTATGGCCGTTTCACGAGTTCGCTCGTTATCTCCTCGGCAGCTCGGTGTCCCCCTGGTATTTAGTTCAGTTTCGGATATACGCAGAATCCGCCGGCTAAAACCAATGGTGTACCGCGTCCCTCCCGCCTCTCCCCCCGGCCCACCCCCTTTGCAAACCCCCTGCGCACCGCTCGCCAACCCCCGGAAAGTTCAGAGTCCAGAGGTCGGCGTTCAACGATCCACAGTTTTCCGTCTCCATCCCCGATCCCTTTTGCTGGCCCTCCATCCCTCTCCTGCGCCTCTTCCTCACCTTCCACCGCCTCCCTTTTGCGCCTCCCCCGCACCCCGCCGCCCCCATTCTTCTGCTCTTACTCCCGCTCCATCTCCTCCTCTTTCTCCACCTTCTCCTCCATTCTCTTCTCTCTCTCTCTGCTCGTCCTCCCACTCCCCCGCCTCCCTCTTTCGACTGCTTTATTGTCTGGAGCCGCTCCATCGAGGGTGCATCCCATTCCCGGCTTTAATTGAGACATAAATAAGGTTTGTTTGGCTTTGCCATTCGACCAGCTAGCTATCCCTGGGAATTGGGATTGAGGCTCTGCCAATACAACCCGTTCTGCATAATGGCGACGCTAAATTCTCTCTCTCTCTCTTCCCTCCCCTTCTTCTCTCTCTCTCTCTCCCTTCTCGCAAGAGTAACAAAAAATTGTATATATACATATATATATGTACGTGTGTCGAGAATAAAAGGCGGAAAGAGGACCAGAGAAGGAAACGGTTTTTCCGGCGCGGCGGGACAGGTACACCCGTCGATCTGCATTTATTGGACGGCTCGATTGGCTACGAATATCATAGGATCGAACTTCTATCCAGTTCCGGACCGTTTCTTCTATTCGCGCTCCAACTTTATTCGCGCCGACCAGCGACCGACCTCCTGCCTTTCGCTATTAAAATTCAGGGGACCTGCGCGCCCTAATTGGTCGTTGACTAGCCGTTTTTCCCCCATATCCGGTGAAATTTTCCTGTGCGAATGTACTACTTTATCCGTGCTCTACACAAACCATTTTCTATCCGATTTTATTTTCATTCAGGACGCATCCGGTCTGGATCGATCCCGACTACGATGACGAACAGAATTCTCAATCTACTTTCGTTCTCCCTACAATTCAGTAGACCGCTCCCACGATTTAATTACTATTTTAATTCGATCCGCAAGTTGATGGAATAAACTCCCTCGAGTTCGCTTCTCCTCAAGTTCTTCCGAATCGAGTTCGAGAAATTACAGTTCTGGCAGTCTTCTCCTCATAATTACGAGGCACCGGAACGCTCTCAGGCAGCGAGGGGTTCCGAGTCTTGTTCCCGGGGCGCAACCCCCATAATTCGCGAACTCTTTCTCCCACGGGGTAATTATATCCGTGCCGGCAGCCCGATGGGATCTGCGTGGCAAGAAGAAAGAGCCCCCGCTGCTTCCCATGATCTTCGTCATAGCTTCCACTGAGATATCGGCGCTGGTCGGTAGAGTTATCACCGTGAATACAAGAGACGTCGAAGATGGAAAAAGTCACGGGGACATCGGAGAGAGAGAGACAGAGAGGGAGCGAGGCTGGTCTTCTCTCTCCTGGTAGGCGTACCAAGTCGCGTAGGCGAGGAGAAAACGTAGCTTATGGGGGGCAGGAACGACGGGATATGGTGGTCCAAGAGGGACAGGCGGGGGACGGGGGCTGGAGGACACGCCGAGGAAACTAATGTGCCGGTACAGTAGAATCTCGTGCTAGTAAGATCGTAATTTTCGTTAGCCAGGTATCCGGCGAGACTTACGAGCCACCTTTGTATGCTGGCGGCGGGCGGCTTTACGGGATACAAGTTAATCCCACGTGTTGGCATATATACGAACACCCTCCGACCAAACGACGCGGTCCTCTCGTTGTCCACCGGCTCCTCTTCTGGCTTTGAGCACTTGCCCCGCATCCGTGATCCTCCACTCTCCTTCTCTCTCTCTCTCCCTCTTTCTCTCTCATTCACTCTCTCTCTCTCACTCTCTCTCTTTCTCAGACTCATCTCTTGTCGCGACGACGCTCCCGATGTACCTGCATCAGTATGAGAATGAGACTGCGAGACGGCCTCTGAGCCCGTTCGCGATCTCCGGCTGATTAAGTCCGGATCTCGCCCGGATTTTCAAGAGAATTTCAGGTTTTCCTCTCTTGGCTGTCTTGGCCTGCGATATTATTCCTGCACGATCGCTGGGAGCCGTCTTTTTAAGGGAACGTAGCATTTGTTCTTCAGTTGGCAGAGTTCTTTCATACTTGTAGTAAGTAAAGAAGCTGGGAGATTGATGCGTTTTCCGACAGTACATGTATGTTAATGTAGTTTTTGTACGACTGTAGAAATAAGACAGACACGTGAAGATTTATGATGCCGAGAGTTCTCTTCCAGCATTCTTGCATTTAGTAGGTCGTAGCTAAATTTGCTACGCTCGGTACATCAACGCGAACATTCATTTGTAAAAATGTGTTTTGAAAGTCTCCTTATCCCCACGCTAAAGTGTTCTCGATGATCCCACACACCGCGTGTAAAAACAAAATTAGTCTGACTCTAAAATTGGACTCTCCTCAACAGGTCAAGAAAAAAAAGGGACGAACTCCCTAAATTTTTGTGTGCTCCCTCCGCCATAATAAATACGTCCGAGGTATTTCGATCCGCACTCCATTTTTCCCCCAGCGAATTTTCGTGAGGGGTGGTCGGTGGATCGCGATCGCGTCGTTAGGTTTGCGGGGCTTCTTTGTCCGCATGTTTATTTTTGCGCGCGTTCCTGCGACGCGTTATTTATTCGTGGTTCCCCATATCCTCGGCAACCCCCATCGGCCTGGGGGTGGACCCTCCCACGCTTTTGCTTTTCGTTTCCGCGTTTTAACGTGTTCATTCGGATCCGTGATCCCTCTATGTTTCTTCCATTACCGAGGGAGCGAGCGTAACGAGAAAAAATCACGGGAAGGCGAGCGGGAGAGAGGGACAGAGAATAGGAGAGAGAAAGAGAGAGGAGGGAGAGGAGTCCGCGAAAAACGAACAATGAAAGGGGAGGGGAGAAGAGGGAAAAAGAAAAACGGAAAAAAGAGCCAGGCGGAACGGCCGTTGCTGGGGCAGCGCGACGCGCACCATACGTCACCCCCGGTTTAATCTCACCTCTCATTTATGCTACTGCGAAACGAGCGTACCGGCGACCCGTGGAACCCCATCAAAGCGGACTCTGGCCCGGTCGCTGGCGATTCCGCTGACGTATCTCGACTGTCCGTTTCTCTTTTGTCTGCTCGCTTCGCGCGGATGTAAATGTCATTGGCGCCATTGCGCCGCCCTAGTGTCCGCGGACGCCGATTAAATTGCTTTACCGTACCCGCCGAAATTGACGCGAGACCACCAACCACCTCTTCCCGACGCTCTGTGACACCCCTTCGTCATTTTTCCGCGTCGCATTGCCCTCGATTTAATCTTCTGCGGCTTCGAAATTGCTTTGGAGACACTCGAAGGCTAACGCTGGTCGCCACCAATTTGGTTGTCCACGAAAATTAGAATCGTAACGATTTATTTCACGACGGAAACAGTTAAGCGCTTCACTCGTTCCAGTCGTAAGTTTCGAGTAATTTCAAATAAAGTTATAAGTGCAATTATAGATGCGTCGTCTAACGAATTACACAAGACCACAGCGCAGTCTTCGTGACCCCTGCAACATACAAGTGCAAGGTGCGAACAGAAGGCGTAGTCCCCGCCGTAACCGCGTTGATTACGAGGCTAACGAGTGTCCCGCGAGCTCTCATCGCGTGCTCATGAATATTATCTGGCAGCGTTCAGCCCCCGAAGGTCTCATCAGTATCTCGTTCACACTCCGGAGTCCACGATACTATTAACGCAATCTTATCCGGCGGTAGTCTGTAGATACTTTTTTGCCATAGTATAGGCTTCATGGTTGTCGCAGTAGCGATCCGAAGGTAGTAACATCGTCGTCCGGCGTTCCGCGGGGCGATCGATAGTTATAGTCATCCCCGGTAGCGGGTCTCGATTATCCATAAACCAGGCCCGGTTATCGAAGAAGACGCCCGTAGCCCGCCGGATAAAACTATTTGAAAACTGTGCTCGATAAATATGGGGGTACCTCTCGTCTCGTATAAACCAGCTCTCCTTCGACAGTATGGTAATTAATAATGCTCGGTTCGCCCGGTGGCGCGGCTCCGCCATTAAGGGGATGAATTAAACCGGCCCGTAACGACTTTATCACATTTTCGAGATCGGGCGAATAAGGAAAAGCTATCCGGGAGGAAGATACACGCCGTTGGACGTGAGTTATTCGCCGATATATGCGCCTCCAACCATGCACGGGATTCTAATCTCGCTTTCCCGCCTCCAACCACCCCGTTCCACCTTCTTCTCCGAGCTCGAGCCAACCGTCGCTCTCTTTCTCTCTCTCTCTCTCTTTCTCTCTCTCTCTCTCTTTCTCTCTCTCTCTCTCTTACTCTGGCAGGGTTCTACGACCGTCTCCGTTCTTCCACAACATCCTCCTCCCTCTCTGTACGCCCCCGCGGGGAGCATCTTCCGCTAATGAAACGCTGGTGAGCTACCGTCGCCTCGTGCCGGCAGCTTTTACTATAGAGCTTCCCCAGAATCACCCTCGCGACTCACTAATGCCAGGCCTCCGAATCCGACGACGATACCACGTCGCCCAAGATCATATTCCGCTCCAGAGCCGATGCTTTATCAGCCTCCTACGTCCCCCGGTTAACGAGAAAGGAATCACCCCCTACGAAAATCACCCCCGCTAATCGCAGACGCTCATCCACTTTGCCGGCATTCAATTATCCCGATTCACTCGCCTTCTTTCTGGGATTCATTTTCATCTCGGGACGCTTTCCTGTAATTGCCGAGACCCCTCCGTACGATGTTTCAGGAGTGCAGAATTTTGGGAGATATTGCAAAATAAAAATTGTCTGCGTTCGCAAGATGATCGAGGGATCCCAGACAGATTTCTCCTTGGTCCGATTGGAATGAACGAGTAAGCCGGAATAAAGCACATCAAGTCTACGAGACGGTACGGTTAACGCGGCAACCTAAATGCCTCAGCCACCTAGATCTTCATTGCAAAGGGAAAACGAATCCCGCCAGTCTTCTCGGCTTACTAGTTGGTGACGTAGGTGGCATGCAATGGCCGCGGAAGCTAAATTACTCGATCGTAACTACGGATACGTCGCCTAATGCTAATTTAAGGTGCCATCCATTCGGTCACCTTAACGGTATCTACCCGGGATACGTGAGCGAGCTATTTTCACCAGAGGCGAATTCGTGTGCGAATGTATTCGGAAGGGAAACGCCTTCTCTAAACTCTCCTTTCTTCTAGATCAGATTATTCGACGGCGTAAATTGTCGCGATGCACGATCCACGATGCCGATTCAGAATGGCGGAAAGGATTCGCCGGGAAAGATCCTCTATAAAATAGATCACGCTCGACATAACAGTATTTTCCTTCCGGGGGGATGCTGAACAGTTTTATTCGCGGAGAAACTGTCTCGCAATTGATAGGAGAACGCGAAATTTTAAGCTGCTCGTGTGATTGCTCTAGCAAAGAATTAGGTCCGTTCCGATATACTGTTAAAGTTTGAATAGCTGTTCGAATATCGATCTTAAATACTTTACAAAATTTTCAACGTCAAAGTAGTATCGATCAACGCAATTGTCAAACAAATCGTAGTACGAAGGATTAATATTACTATCGAGATCGTGATTCCGCGATAACTGTGATAAATCACGGTCAGGCTTGATGGTTGATGGCCGCCGTATTCGGCGAAGAATTTGTGCGAAATCGTCGCAGAAAAATTCGCCGACGAAACCGACGAAGGAAAATATATTCGTCGGGAATCTCGCTGCGGGTAGGGAAAACGGAGCCGCGTTTTCGCGTTCATTCCACGAAGAGATTTCAAGGGGGTGTATTGAGAAAACTACAGGGTTGCGTGACAGCAATTAAAATGTGTGAGGCGCGTCCTCCCCTAAATCCAAGCCGGGTTGGTATTAGAATGCGAGGACAGGTCGGCTGTTCCGTATTTTCACGTTCGGATTTCCGCGTCTCTCGCGAATTTCTTTTGAGGTACGTGACGGCGTAGGAGAAGCGGCGAAGGAGAAAACGAGAAAGAGTCAGACAGACACGGACACACGGACACACGGACACAGAGATGGAGAAGGGAGGCCACGGTTTGTGGAAGTACGGAGACAGTAAATATATACGGAATAGCCGGGGGTAGGTATATGCAGGGCGGTAACGTGGTAAGATGGGCCTCTGCATTGCCGGCATGATTGCCTCTATGGCACATCGAGGCAATCCCCGCGGCTACGTGCCCAACATACATCCGCTTCCATCTTACTTTCTTTTTCTTCTTCCCCCTTTTTTCCAGACCCGCCGTACCCGCCCCACAGACTCGCCTTTCTATCCCGCGGTTTTCGCCGCCACCAGCATCTTAGATATGCAAGCCGAGACCATGCTCTGCCGGGAAATCGCATACTTAAATGGGCGCCACCCCTCGACGGTCTTTATTTTGTAATTAATTTGTCTGGCGTGGACAGAGATAAATTATCGATCACGGTTTGCTCGATAATTTGGAATACATGTTCTTCGGTCGGAAATTATTAAATTCTTCACCAACCGGAATTACCCGATGGCCATTGTTCACCTGCATATGCACGCTTATGCTATTACTACTTTTACTCATTCTCTTAATTCGTAATTGTCATCATGTTAAGGTTTGTTTAAAAAATGTTATGGGTGTCAGAGACCCTCTAATCGTTGATCTGTTCAGGAACCTTTCAATGGATTTCCAGCAGTTTCATTAATTTAATTTCTTGTTTGCTGCTGCTAGTTCACTCGAGATTTTCATTGTAGAGGCAGCTGTACATATGCTTTGATTAAAGAACACGGGATTGGTTCGAGCGTGGACCATGTGCGAGAAAGTGTGTCTTCAGTTTCAGGAAAAGCTTCTCCAGTCGGTCAGCTAAATTTCAATTTGAACAGCGTGGCGCGGTCGCAATTAATGCGACCCGGCAGCGTCGTTTCTAGTCGAAAACAGCGCCGTAAAAGTTTTTTAGAGCTCGGGGACATTTTCCGGGGGTCGTTCCGTAAAGAAAACAGTACACAGTAAGCAATGGTCGCAATTATGTCGCGCGCATCGAGCGGCAGTCCCGCGGAGACTAACGGCCGTTTCAGGGCCATCGAGCTGACTTCACCCGCCATTTCCCGCGATCCGAAACAGCCGAACGGTAAACAAACCGTGAAGCTGTTCCTCTTTCCCCTCTATCTCTCTCTCACTCTCATTTCGTTCTCCTCTCTCGGAAATATTCGTAAATCGTATTTCATTAAAGAACGTGGCTCGTGTGCGCGAGTATTCCGCTCGGGCTGGCGAGAGTCGAGAGAGATGGAAAGAGAGACAGGGATAGGAAATAGACTGGGAGAAGAGAAGAAAGGACGCTGCGGAGGCTAGCGCATCAGCATTCAAAGTACTCGGCAGAAGGAGGGCGCCGCTCTTCAGGACAGAAGAGGAACAAAAACCCCCCGAGAGAGGAGGATGTTGCATTAATATTTATACGGGAAAAGAGGGGCTGCTGCCGTGGAAGCTACGAGGGGTAAAGGGGAGGATGAGAGGGACGAAATGAAATGCAAATGCCTTAACGAGCCACTGAGGGACTGCTGGAGCACATCCTAGTCTCGGTCACGAATGTACCTTCCTCTCATCAACGCTTACGTTATAACGCGTCGCGACTAATCCGCCGACAGAGTCCGCGCGGACGTCAACTCCATTTCTCGTGTCCTACCACTGTCCAAATAGCCTGCAGCAGATCTTCAACAGACTTTGCACTGCGGATTTCTCCAGGCCTTTTTCATCGATCTACGTAGTTTACAGAGTATGTACGACTCGATTGAAATGTGAAACGAATCAAACCACGTCTCACGGAAGCAACCGAACACCACCGATCAAACTCGATTCACAGCGTGCCAACCATCGGCCAACGATTAACGCAGTCCACGATCCACGGCAGAACGCCGGTGGCGTCAAATCTCTCGGAACGATCAGGCTCCTCTTGCGAAACAGTTTCTCAGCTAATTTCCCATTTCAAAATTTCACGTGCGTGCCGTCCGATCCCGTGCAACCTCATTAAACCGCTTCCGGTCTAGTGCCTCGCGTCGTAGGTTAATTAAGCCGTAGCCATCTCGTGGTTGCAGCTGCACCGGCTAACTTGTACGGATTTATGGCTCCGTTTCACGAGCGTCTCTCTGTCTCGTTGAACCTATACCGCATACCACGCAGAGTCGACATGCAAACCCCAGTCTGTAATTCGTTTTGGCAACTCTTGCGGAGATGTTGGCGACATTGTAGGCTCGGGGATGGTCGGAGGTGATGGGCCGACGTTTGTTATTTGCAATTCCACCCGTGGGATATCGCGCACGGGGATGTAGGGAAGGGTAGCAAGGTTTAGCACGGCTATTATACAGATCACGTGGCGATTGGATTCCTTGTCGGGTATCCCTGCCCACTCCGGTTCCCTCTGGTTCCCTTCGGCTGGTTCACCGTGGATCACTGCCTCTTTGGATGGGTGGCTGCCTCTTTGGCCAGGCTGGGAGGGCTGTAGTACCCTCACAAATCCAAGTCCAACTCCACGGCTTTCATTATAAATCCACCCCCGCCCCTAACTCGCCGCCCCTATATCTAGAGAGAAAGAGAGAAAGAGCAAAAAGAGAGACAGCCCCTTGAACCCCTAACTTTCAACCCGCATTTTCCACGATCCATTATATCATGCGGCTCCCTTCGTCCTCGCCACCCTTTCCCAGCCCCCGGAAAGGGCAAAGAAAACCTCGTGAATGTATTTTTCAATTTGGATCACCGCCAGCTTGTAACCTATGCGCCGATCGGAGCGAATCCCGTTCCAGCAGGACATTCTAGAGTCCCGAGGATCCTGATTGATCACCTTGGCCCAGTGTCCAACCATCGCATCGCCCTGAATGCGCTACGGTCGTTCAGTAAGTCTAGTCGGGAACGCGCAAGAAATCGCCAGCGTTACGTGGACTCAGCAGAAAATCGAGACGCTCGCCTTCGGTGTTTGCCGACGCTATTCCAGAGATTTAGGCTACCATCCGCGTGATTTCTGCTTGATATCTCCGAGACGGCGGGTCTTCCACCAGAGTGAACGGTGGCGCGGCGATTGGGGCAGTCGCGAGTCCTGCTGAGGTGGTTTAGCCACCGCACTCTGTTAATTGCACATTCTTCGGAACTGTGGATCCACAGATAAATGGAAAATCGCTATTTTCGGGATAATTAGATGCTCCTTTTCGTGGTTTAATTATTCAGTCTGAAGTAGCGGAGTGTTTTCTCAAGTCTCACCAGGAGAAAACCGTTAACCCAGAAAATTTTCGGGTGTTTTTCGTGGCGCGAGGGTCCAAGGTCTCGCGGACAGCCGAATATCGTGTAATTCCTGCGTCTGTACCAAAGGATGGGAGGGAGTACTCTAAGCGCTCTCTCGCAGATTGTCCGATGAATCAATGGAAGCCACGGTAACATTCACCGGGATTGGATTACTTTGCCGTAATACATATTCCTGGCTCGGTTCGAAGTCGGGCCAAGTCTACCGGGCGGAGGGAAAACTTCGCAACTGCGCGCTTTCCAATTTGGTCGGTTGCCAGATTGGAAAGGCGGCTGGTCTTCCCGCCGCCGCCGGCTGCCATCGCGGATTCTCCTCTCCCGGAATAAATGAGAACGGCCGACGAGAACGCCATTAATATCCTCTCTCTCTATCTCCCGCGAACCAGACGAGAGAGAGAGAGAGAGTGGGAGGGGATGATTTAGAGTTTTTATAAGGTGTCCTCGTAGCCATTCGTATAAACAGAGAACTCTCCGAATGGCTCGCCGTCGGGTTCGACTTGGTAACTTCGGATTCGGATTCTGTAGGACGCGCCGGATGCGCGTAACGACGTCTTACCTACTACATCCGGTGCCCTCGCCCTACGTTATTTTTCTGCCAGCCACCCACACCTCTTACCTCTCCACACCCGGAACATCGAACACGTGTTCCACCCCCGCCGATTTGCTCCCATACCTCCCAGCGAGAGAACCATCTTATCCGGAGGCGTTGGATGTGGTCCCAGATGCTGTTACACAGCCGTCGGTCGACCTCCTCTTATTTTCTAAGCAGGGAATGCTAAGTTAGTGCGAAGGGCGGAAGGTCGAGGAAACGCGCTCGCCAACTTGCCCGGAGCCCTGGTATTCCTTAAAACGTCCAACTATCCGCTAACTTCGATGCCTGTAATGGACCGTGCCCAACTTCATGCCGATCATTATTTCCCGGAGGCTTTACTCATTGCTCCGGACACTCTATATCGCGAAATCCTCGATTTACAAGCTGACGAAGACGTGGCGCCGGACTGACTTCTGTAGTAGATCGTTCTTCCAGCTCAGTCTGGCGCATCCGGTTCATTATTTCGAAATATCCGGTCTACGAATGCTGAAAATGCGTGGTTTGTTTGTGTACGAAATACTGTTCGTTCTGCGAGTTTGTATAAAATGTCCCCTGCTGCAGTCTATCATGGAAGCGTTCAAATTCGTAGTTCCGAATGGTTGGAGAGGAGAATCGTCTTTGGAAAACGGCGCAGAGCATAAAACAGTAACCGAAGAGCGGTGGTGGATGGTTTAAGGGATCCTGTGAAATTCGAAGTTGCGTGGGTCGGCGCGACAACAGTCGCAATCAACGGTCGAGCAACGCGCCGCCGATAAAATCTGAAACAAATGGCGAGATGATCAACGAGAGAACTGTTAATTGCTCTAACCGTGCGAGAGCGAGAGATATATGTAGAGCTGGTCGGCTGGTTTGCGCGGCTGGGTGGGAGAGTATTATCGAGGGATGGCCGAAAGCCCCCGTTGGCGAGACTTTCTATGTTTGTCGTGTAACGTTACCTCGTGTGTCGGATGGCCAGAGGCGCATAGATGTCGGCTAAATGGCGCCACTAAAACGGAATGGGTCATTTGATTCGGAAACGATATCTCCCTTATGAGGGATCTACGTGTACCTATCCTGAGGCAACACGGGACCGTGCGATATTGTGAAAATATGCATATGGAGGGCCGGGTCTGGATTTGTGGGATGCGACCACTTCGATCCCGTTCGACTGATCAGCCCGCGAACCGGAAGATTCATCGTTCCCTCTCTGCTCGGACATTTTGATAATTCTCCGTTCTATCGGCCCCAATGGCTATTATCGTTACAATTACATAGGACGATAAGCAGCGACCGGGGGACTCCTCGGTGATTTCGAACCCCCTGGAAAAATTTAGCTCTCCTCGATACTCGATTTTAAACCGGCTGGAAGCATCAGTTTATCTTCACACGATTGTGGAGCTTACTGTTATCGCGTGTTTGTAGAATTGCATTGTGGATGAATCGTATTCATCATTTATCATACGCATATATAATATCTAGAACGCGGATCGCGGTTCTTCAACACATTTTCCTTGAAATCACGATAGATTAAAAAAATGTAGAATTACCAAAATCACTGTGGAGTACGAATAGCAAAAAGAATTGTTCGATGTCGAACGTGTAAATATTTGTAGAAAAGTCGTAACAATGCAAAATCGTGGTGAGAATGAGTGCGGGATCGTCGTGGGTTGTTTAGCGGAGCGATCCTGGGGCAAAGTCCGTCCAATCTCGTTCGAAGTAATCAGATTCAAATTTGTTACGGCTAAGTATCCTAATCTAGATCGACCCGGCCGATAGGTGACCGAGCTTACGTTCGTAGGCCGTATGTTGGCGCGAGAAATGCTCTTCCAGTGGAGTAATGCGGTGTTTATCGGGCCGTATCCCCATCCACCTTCTGCGCCCGATCCAGCCCGCTTAGACCAAGAGGCTGTTCGTGATCCCAAGCGCTCTCTGGCTTCGGCTATCATTGCCGCTTGTTGCAACCGAGTTACGCTCGAAACGGGAAATTTGATATTCCGACCGAAATCCACGATTTCCCTTCGCAGTTCTCCCTCTGGCTCTCGCTCTCTCGCGTAATCTTCGTTAGTATCAATTAAACGGGGATAAATCACCGGCTAATCGGCTTCGCAGTCGATCGTTAGGCTCCCCGATCGATCGAGCCCGCAATTAAGCGAGAGTTCCTCAACTTAAGAACGACAGAGCGGATACGCCGATAGCATTTCAGGTTTTAGAAAACAACGAATGCTGGAAGGACGATTAAACGCGCGGTTTCGTCGCGAATAAATCGCGAATTCGAATAAATTGCTTTTATGGCTGGCCGATAATCCCGAACGCAGAAGTCCGTACGTCGCACAAGGACTCGGGTAGACGCGATAAATCCGGATAAAAGACGCCGGCTCCCGCAATTAATTGGTCCTGTTTTCCGCCGACTAGAATCGGCCGACTATAAAATCGACTCATTAGGGAACGCCTTGGGTCCAAATCGTCCCGCGCTCATTAAAATCCCCGAAGAAACTCCGAGAACACGTAGCCGCAACCGCTCGCCGCGTTAATCTTAATTTAATAAAACGGCCGCCCCTCTTTCTCTTCTGCGGAACGGATTAATACCTCATGTCGACGAGATCCTTAGTATTTCGCTCGGACCTACCGTCCTCTAACGCCTGTTATGGCTGGATTACAATCAAACCGTGATGAATGCACGCGACACGCCCAGATAACGTCGATTTCTGCACGCTCTCCGCGTTTATCTACATATTTATTTTCTGGTCCTAAAATTTATATTGTGCAGTGTGAAATTGCGATACATTTTATTTGTACGTTGATAATTTTGTTCGTAAACCACCCCTTTAAAAGCAGCAGAATTTTAGGAGACGCATGTATCCAGTATAAAAATTCGATTATACGAGACCATGCGCGAGCGCTTTCGAATAAATGAGACATAATCGTTCGCCGAGACGTATTCTAAAAATTAAGAGCCGTGTCGAAACGGGACGAGCGGATGCACGACACGAAAATCCCCGGCGTTCATCGACCATATTTACAATAAGGAACACCGGGTAATGATCGAGCCGCGGCACATCAGTATGCGCACCAAAATGGCTTCCGTCTGCCGTCTAGATTATTACGCCCTGAATCTCACGCGGCCATTACGGAAGCGGTTCTTTCCCGAGAAAATGAGGGAAACGGATCGTAAGCGACAGAACTTATTCCTCGCCGACTACTTGCAATGATGTTCTCGCGAATAAAGGAGAAAGTTTGCGTCGGAAATCTGAGTGCCTGATTTAACCGACCGAGATTGCGCTAAACACCGACCTCCGTAAATAAAATAGCAGTCGGTTGCATAATACAGAAAAGGAAGCGAAAGCAATTAAATCCAGCATTTGATCTACTTATTTTTATTAGAAATATATAAAATTCGCAGTCTAATTATCTGAAAGCTTGTCTGTTTATACGAAATGGCAAGGGGTTTCCGTATTGAGACCTTTCAAGATGGTTTTCGGATTATCCGGGCGGATCTGCCGGGAATATTTTTGGGAAAAATTTCGAGGGAGGAATGACCAATAGAAAATTGAATTTTTCCGGTTGGAGAAGCTTCTCGCTATCGGCACGCATGCAAAGTAACTGTTTGCCGGCGGGATCAAGGGGTGAGCCCGAGCATTTTCGTCGCTCGGTATCTGAAAAATCTGCCGGAGGTGGCGATATCATCGCGTATAGGTATTTATAGGGCCAGACCTGGCCGTCACCCTCTTATAAGCAAATACCTGAAGAGGGACCAGCCAGGGGGAGAATTCTCGTGATCTCTTCGCGTACGATTCCCTGGGCGCCCTTTCGGTCCGAGCCGGGTCGGGCTTGGAACGCGTAACACGCATTTTTATCAAACGTTACGAGCACTGAAACGAGCCGGATGAAAACCAATATCTTACTCCCGCATGGGAATTCGTTCCCGGCATCGGCGCGCACTGTTTCCTCGTCTATATTCGATCCCTTGTTTACATACGTACCTATCCACGTACGGCGAACCGCCTCGCGCCCTTTCATCCCGAACCTTTTCTAATGTCCCGCCGTCTGGCCTGCTCCCTGGGGAATGAAATTCGTGTTCGACCAAAGTTCGATGATCGTCCGGTCCGCTAAACTTTTCTACTTGCTCCGGATGAAGAGTGAAACAATCGGCGACTTATCAACTTCCGTTATTTAGCATTTAATGGCTGGTGTTCTGATTTATTGTGGACCCTCATCTTAGAAGCCTTCTGGAGGCTCTATAAAAATTTTCTCGATGACCCGAAGAGCCCATGGGATGTGCGAGGAACCTGAAAAGACCAAGTCAGGGAAGAGCGGGATGATATTTTCTATCTGTCACGTCGAGGCAATTTGGTTAAAGGGAACGGAGGGGTTGGAGATGACCACGAGGGGTGGAGGGCACGTGAGTTCATATGAAAAGTTTGTAATCTTGAGCCTCCGGCGAGGAAAGTTGAGAGGAAAGACAAGAAATACACGAAGAAACGAACTCCTCGCAACGTCCCCTCGGATACATATTAACCCTTAGTGCGCCCTTGGCGAGCCGCGTTGGCCATTTTGCGAATATGTAAACGATATTTCGGGAAGCCACGGGAATTTCGTAACGTTTCCGTCGGATAAAACTGCAGTAACCCAGGTCAATAACGTTTCGGTAAACTGCGCGACAATTTGTTAATTTTAATTTCAATCCCATCCACTTCCTTTTATAATCTTTCCACGTTTCTTTCCCCGCGTTCGATCGTTTTTACCGGTGAAAAACCATCGTCGCATTTAACAGAATAAAATATCCTACGGAGACGGAGCTTAAAGGCCATAAACGATAACTACTGTGTTTAATGTAATATATATATATATATATATATATATATATATATATATGTATTTATATATATATGTATACATAAAATGGCTGGCAAGAATCGTGGAAAAGTGGCTCAGGTATCGATTTAATATTTTTAGCGGCTTACCGAGACTAACGGCCGCGGAACTGTAACGGCGCGAGCTTTCCCCGAAAGTATTCAATAATTTTCGCACGTCTTTTTGAAATCGTCTGGCGCTGAGCAGAGGGAAAGAGGGTTTTCCTCTTTACAGATATATAGCTATCTCTACACACCGGCACGTAAGCCCGGCACCGACGCCGGGATTTAAACTCAAGCGTGGAAAGCTTATACAAAGCTCCAAATTTATTGGATGGAAATCCTCTCGGCATAAGCGTGCAAGTTCCCTACAGGGGGCAAAGTTGCTCACCAGGATTAACACTTTCCTATCTTCTACTCAATGCGCGGCCATTCCACGGTAAACTTGCCCGTTCCCGTACTTATTCATTCCTCCTGGATTTTTCTCGACCACGCGACGCCTGTTCCTACCTTTATGGTCAACACTAACGCGTCACTTAACAGTTTCATTATTTTACCAGCTAATTTAACCGCACTGTCCCAATCCCTCCCACACTGAAAAACCTATGATGTCTCCTTGAACGTCTGTAGGGGATGATAATCTCCACCCTTCGCGTGTAAGAGCCATTCATTTCATACTTCGACAAAGATGGAGTCTGTTACATTACTCTCCTCTCGACGGCGCTGACTACAATAAAGGGTCATACAAAATTAAAGAGCCAATTTCTGAGAACGTGAATGTATTCAAAGATTTTAAAGAAAAATCGAAATGTACCCAGATGTTGAAATGAGAGCTGATCACCTCTTTTTCACCTTCTTCCTGCAGCATCTCCGTTCGTACCGGGTAATCCATAAGAAAAGCTCGTGCAACACGCGGAAAACTTAATTTTAAGGGTGAACCGACTTCGCATAAGTTTCGAGGGGGTCGCTGCAAGGCGTTCCCGGTTTAAACAAATAGCGGCGACCCCGGGGTCCGAGGGTGGAGAACGAATAAACATGATCTACGCGGGCATTCCGGCGCGCACAATTATCGTCGCGATGGTATTTTTCGGAAAGCCCAGCGTGTCCTCCCGCGTATCCTCTTGCCTTGGACCCCGCCTCCTACGGGAACCCCACGGTGTATGTCTGCAGCTGAAAAGTTTCCTGGCGGGATTTGGGAAGCGAGGCGAAAACGCGAGCTTTCCTGCCGAGGAAATACTGGCCTGGTGGGGGCCTCCGCAGGATAACGCCGGGTCGTTGCTGCACACCGGCCGCCGCCGCCGCCGACGGCAACCAGCCAGCAACCCCGAGGAAATACCATTCCCGGTGAAAAACGCTCGGTCGCAGAATTGTTTGCAATTTTTAAACGCGAATCTCATGCTTTCGCGCGCCCCATCATTCTGCCGGATATTTTTATTTCATCGCCGACCGACTCCGACCCCCGCACCGTCCCCGCGCTGTCTTTGAACAGGAATCTCACCCTCGCGCATATTTATTGCAATTTTTCATCGTGCGCGAAAGCCACGTGAAACATTAACAGTTTATTATTGCGGACATTTGTTAAATACATATTTCTTCTGCCAGAGTGCAAGCTTTACGCGAATCTTCGTCTTTAAAATAGCATTTTTTCAATGCCCTGCAATATCTCTCGAGGTCTTAGAAGCCTTCTTAAGGCTTTAAAAATTCACTAAAAATATTCACTTGGAAACATTCGATTTCCATCGCCTCCGATAATCACGAAGGAGCAAAACTGTGCTATTGGCGTCATTACAATTTAGAAATTAGCCCCGTGGCTCTTAACATTTCAGAAATCAAGGATGCCGGCCGTTCAGAATCGCCGGTCGATTTTTAGCGAATTTCTTCCCGCGAAATCTTCGATCAAACGTTCCATTTCCCGGGCGGTTGTACGGGGGGCAGGGCCATTCATAAAATTCATCAACTCTTATAGAAGGAAAAAGTCAAAAGCAAGGAAAATCCTGAAAGGAACCTGGAAGGATCTGGAAGGAAGGAAGGAAAGTCTCTGGGAGAAGCTGGCCGAGAGAGAGGGAGAGAGAAAGAAAGAGAGCCAGCGAGCGAGCTAGTGGGCGGAGATAATGGGAGTCTTGAAATTGGATTATCAATCTCCACGACTCCTCGACCTCTTGCGCAGGTATTCCCCTTTCGTCTTTAGAATTAAGATCAGCCTGGCTTTTTCCAACGACCTTCGTTCCTCAACGTTTCCTTTTCCCGGTTCCAGCGGCGCGCGAACGCAAAAATTACCTCCTCGCCTCGGAATAAAACCCATTCGCCCGGGTGATCGTTAAAACCGTGGCCTGGCTGGAAAAAGATCCATTCCGGGTGAATTACGGAACACCAAACGGCGCCGGTGCAACCGGGAAACGTTTGTCGCCTGCAGCAGTCGCGACAAAAGCTCGATCTGATCCCTAGATCACCCGACGAGTCTAGATCTCTCACTGCTAAAAGGCAACTTGAACAATCGCAATAGTATTCGGTTAAATTTAACTAAAACCTGCTCGGTTAACTCTTGCGTGGCATCGCGTTTACTGAAACAAGGAACTATCACACTGGGACCACTCTAAAACTCTGAAAAAATTTACTGGGTTATTTTTGGTATAATTCGAGACAGTACAGTCTCGCTCGTTACACACTAGCCACTTCCACCACTCGTTAGAAGTTCTGGAACTCGTGGCGAGGACATTACGAATCGCTATGATTACCTACCCTGATTTTTGCACATTCGGTGCCGTTTGTGCAGCGATCGAGGTTCTACCGCACTCGATCCTTCATACTCTCTAATCCTTTTTATCCGCGAGACTGCGTGTGCGGGTCCACCTCGACCAGAGCCTTCGGAGGCGGAAAAAAAGCGACGAAGAAGAAGAAGGGAACGGCTTGGCATTTATGGAGTTAACATTTCTAAAACTCGCCGGTTCCCCCGGCTCGACTCGGCGGAACGGGGGCGGAAAGGGGCGGGAGAGAAAAGGGGACGGGGGACGTCGAGCGAGAGGGAAACAGAAAAGCAAAAAAGATAGAAGCGCCGGAGCGAGTTTGGTGGACGGGGGTAATGGCAGTCTTGGAATTGCGTTATCAATCTCCGGACCCCTCGGCCCCTCGACAACCCCCTCGCCGCCCTACGGCCACTACGCTCGACTCCATTCCATTCCATTCCATTCCACCCCTTCTCCGCTCTCCGAAACCATCCTAGAAACTCACGGAACCCATCTCGCCCCCGCCCCAACCCCCTAAACCCCCGAGCCCGACCAAAGTCCCTCTCCCCCCCGTTTTCCGCCGCGCCGGTTTTCCCGCGCTAGGGGGAACGGTGAAACACGGGGCTGCTTCCGGACGATGCCCGTTGCGCGCATGCTCTATCCCCACTTTCCCCGCAACCATACACCGCGCCGCTTCTCCATTCCCTTCGATGTATATGCATGACACCCCCGCGCACTCACCCACACCCTTCAACCCAGGGGGCTGAAGCCAGGGGGTTGAACGGGGTGGGCACCCCCACGGCCGACGTCTTTTTACCGCCTGCCTCTTAACCGAATACCCTTATTGCGCTTTATATTTTATCTGGCCGTTTCTAGTTTCGAATCGCGCGTTTTTCCTGAGCCCCGTTAAATGGTCTTGATCAGGACGACCTCGGGCCCCCACACGGGCCACCCGCTTGTCTGTTTCATCCCCATTGTGGGTTTCTGACCTGTCCGAGTGCCAGGACAAAGGTTGACCCTTGTGGGATTATCAAAATCGTTCGTGATTCTTCTTCTTCGTTTTTAATCCTTCATTGCCATCAGAAATGCTTGTTCGTGTGTGCGATATGTAACATAGTTTCTTTGTTTGTATAATTATTAATTCTATAAAAATTCGTGGTCTACAATGTAATTCCTGAAGAATGACACGTTGAACGATTCTTGCAGAATTCTTCAACCATTCAGATCACCTTGTAGATTAAATTCCCGAGACGTAAAATTTAGTCATTCTGAAACCGAGATGACAATCTACCCTTGTCAAGCAACCTGGTGACGGCTCGATTGCCGCTGATCTCTGATACGGAAAGCGACATGGAAGTATACAAGGTGTCCTACTGAATTAAACCTACTTGTTCAACATAACGAAAATAATCGAATATATTGGACGTATACGTCATCGCATAATAAACAGATTATCTCTTATTTCTCTTTATATCTTGCTTCGATCCAATTCAATGGACCACCCTATACGATTCAGTATACAATAAATTGCGAAAATTCAGGTCCGACGTCACCCCCTTGTTGAAATTCCGCTGCAAACTTTACTCGGAAGAAGAGGGACGGTTCGTGGACAGATAATATTCATGAACAGGATAAAGAATCGCTCCTTTTTTTGAAAGACTCTCGTTCCCCTCTTTTTCGATGAACAGTGTGGTCCGACCACCCTAACACTCTCATTGAATCTGGAAAGAGCGAGGATGGGATGAAGAGAGTTGTCTAGATTTGTTTCAATAAAATGGGAGTTCTATTTAAAATTACAGAAATAACATATTTATTACATCTAGAAAGAAAGAGAAAATTATGCAGATTCGTTTAAATAAAATGGGAGTTCTATGTAAAATTACAGCAACGCCGATTAAATGGGAGAACGGTGACAAACGTGTTCCTATTTCGGCGGAAACATTTCCTCGGCTGAGACCCTTACGGTGGCTGTAATGGGCAAAGACAGCGAGCGGCTGGGTACACGAAAGTGCCATTATCTACTACCGCATTAGTCTCAATCTGATAGCACTTCCAATGATTTCTCTGATCAACGTTTGCCAAGGCAACAAAATCCGTGCGAATTGGATAGCGGAACGAAGGACGTTTAATTAGAACCGCCACAACCTTACTGCTACCATTTACATCCAAAACTAGCATATCAATTTCTCCATTTTCTTCCCGCTACCTCCAACCAGTATTTGCAATTCCGTTACAGATTATAACCAGCCTAATTCTCTACATTACGAACCATACAAAGAGCCAATTACAATATTAAATGTTTTACAAGGTTGTAAATGAAGCAGTAGCTTCGTTAAATTTTATATAAATGATTAATAACTTGCGTCGCATACAGCGACATTTACTGTGCATGGTAACTGGGAGCTAACCAGTAAAATGTTGTTCTGGAATTGTGCTTTTATTATTTATTTGTCAGATGTGGCTGAGCATTACATCGGATTAATTTGTGTCGCGTAATCAAACAGTATAGTGGATAATATAGCGTGCGATTATTCAAGAAAATCGACTGCTCTCGTGGCAGGGTGTAGCATGCTTTTCACATAATTGGGCTTTGTCTTGTAGCCACGTTATGGGGCTGGCAATGAGCAAACGGGAGTAAGGGTGACGGAAACAATGGCAATGAAACAATGGCTGAATCCTGTGCTCTATACAATGGAGTCTCAGTCCCAGATGGCGCCATTACCTCGATAATGACATTGTCTAATTTAATATTTTAAGAATTTTCTGCAAACGTTTTACACCTGAAGTACACCGAAAAATACAATAACGAATAGTGAATTTAGAGTACAAAACCTGTATAAAAATAGCAATATTGCGTTTATTTGAACCTGGAAGACCATCGAGAGAATATTTCTAAGATCCCACCGGAGGTGAGGATAACTACCATCGGACGGCGTTGACGAATTGTCAGCGAAGGCCCGAAGGGGTGGGTCGTTGTCGATAGGATCGGTAGGTGAAGGAGATAAGGGTTTGGCTGGCATCGAGTATAGTAAGTAATCCTATCGGCATCGCGGTATGCGCGGAAGAAGACAAAATGGCGGTGGGTGAAAGGACGAAGGACAAGAGGCAAAAGGGCGGCTTTCCTATACGCTCCACGAAATACCGCGCGACCGGGCTACCAACTTGATAGCGTATCGCTTTCCACGGACCCAAAGGTTACCGAATCGTTTCGAGACTATCTTAATGGTCGGATAGATCGTTTGATACTATGGGTGAGTCGTAAAGGCTATTGCTCTGCCCTCCGTCCTCTCCCGTTCCCAACGTATTCTCAACCCCTGCGCTGCTTTCCAGAGAGAGGAGAAAGCTGGCTTAGCGCCACCCAAGGATGCCTTGTCCCTTCTGTCTCTATACGCACCTCATTTATACCCCGGAAATGTCGACATCCACCGTCGCTTCAGTCGATTGGCAACTGGTCCTCGCCTTTGGTAATTAATTCCCATCGATACCTATCCCCGAACTATCAGTCTCGACTTCAGGGTAGTTTATCGATCCCGTTCAACCCTCTAGATGCTCAATTCATTGATTCGGGAATAAAGAATCACTTTTCTTCTTGACTTGCGAGCCTCGGCTCCGGCTGCTGACGTTTTGTCTGAGGAGTTGGTCAGGAAGAGGATGAATCGATAAAATATTTCGATACCAAATTTCGCGCACGAATTCCGTAAAATAAAAATCATCGGCCGCGGTGCACTGTATATTCAGCGAAATCGCACCGTTCCGCATGATAACCGTATTTGTCCCAGCATAAAAACGCGAATCATCGAGAATCATTTCCTGTGCGGGGGCGTATCGTTAATCGGCGGCTCATGAATTGGCCGAGGGAGGGGCAGTGTTCAACGGTTCTTATCTCGGTAAATATTTCGAAATTTCCGCGGGCCGTTTCGCGGGTCATATTTAACGCGATTCCCGCGGTCGGTATTTAAAGGCGTTAACAATAATTAAAAATTATGTGCCCGGCAGGGAGGGTGGCTTAGCGAGACCGTTGTCCGCCGGGAATTGGAAAATATTCAAAAAATCGATCGGTGTCCACCTGCGGCCCGTGGTGTTGGAAGACGCGCAATATTCGTTTCTTCGCGCTGTCGAGTCAGGGGTGATTTCGCAAATTATAAGAAAAAGGGGTTGAAGCGTATTTCGCGGGCAGAAATACGAGAGGAAGCCGTTGCGCGGTTTCGCGAACGAGAGAACCCGGTATTGAAACTAATTAATATCATTCTCCCCTCTTTTGCAGTGACATTTATACGCGGCGGGAACAATGCGAGCGGCGTGTAACTTAATTAAGGCAACGACGCGGACCTGACCGTGGCTTTGCGGCTACCGTTTCCCTATATCCGGTTCGCGCATTATTATCTAGTCTGCTCTCTTCCTCTCCCTCGCTTCCCTCGCTCTCTCACCCTCCCTCTCTCTGTCTCTCACTCTCTCTGTCTCTCTTTCTTTCTCTCTCCATCTCGCCAAGCCGTTTCGCGAACCGTGAAACGCCGCAACGCCCACCCACGAATTGTGTTTGTTGCGTCGAGTTCCGCGTACGTTTCACTCTGTCTTCCGTTAAATCTGCTCCTCCGGCGAACCGAGAAAATGGCCGAATATTCATGGAACCTTCCGTGAAGACGCGAGAAACAGGATTAATTTTTTCCCCGTTGTTTTACTTGTCCGAAAAATATCCAAACCATAGATTCGCTGGAACTCACGAGCACATCACATTTTTACTACGAATAACGGATCTAGAACGGATCTAACGTATATAAAAAGTACATTGCACGTTAAAGTCGATTATTAACCAGAAGTATAACGAGAAGATTCGGGAGCATAATCGTGAATGGTGCACCGCGAACAAGGAAAGTCATTCCAGTTTATCGACACACCTTCGAACAATGAAGTCCCACGTCCCCAGGAGAGAAATTTACGACACGGCAGCCAATGACGGCAGTAAATGTTCCCGAAACTCGTGACCGTTGTGTACGGAGTAGCAGTTATGTTTCACGAGAAGTCAATTATACCGTGATCCGTGTTTCGACAAGCTATAAGTCAACGGGAATCACCGACAGGTATTCCCGATTAAATCGCGTTAATGAGCTCGTCGAATAATCCCCGGCAAAAACGAGGAGACGAGTTCATCGTCAAATCCCATCCGAAACCGGTGGCGTATACCTGCTGAGTTGTTGCGTAGTTATGGTCGACGGCAACCGAATGAATCTGCGCGAAAAAATGTGCTGGAAACGCAGAACGCGATTTCCTAGTAGATGGTTCTAAATTCGAAAAGACTTGACAAGAATTTCGACAGAGATGGACATTGTTGAGGAAAACAGGCATTGTTAAGCTTCGAAAACGGTATATAATAAATGGTTGTTCACTCGGTAAAAAGTTCTGTAGTACTTTAAAGAAAAACATTTGAATCAATTTATCTAAAGTTGTACGTTCAATGTTATTCAATGATATAATTTCCATCATTTCTAACTTGTTGCCATCTTTCCGATAACCTGTCAGTTCCTGTTTCCCAATCACTCACTAGCAACGCGTGTGTTGATTTTCAATAAAAATTGTCTGCATATTTAAAATACGACCTAATAGTCGAAGCAGTTTTGTTGGTCTGTGAAAAGCAGTTTGAAGTCTTTCCCAGATTTAACAAGGCGACGAATCATCTATAACATGGAATGGAGTAATTCTAACGAGCCGATAAATAAACAAACGAAAATCCAGAGAAGAGTGAGCCGCCGTCCATCGGCGTCGCGTCGGTGAGCGTCGGTCCCGAGATCTGTTAAAACGTCAAGAGGTCTGATAGGTAGCTGGTACATCGGTGGGCATAACTGGCTGATTAAAAGTAACGACTGAAAGCGTAAACGTAATTTATGACCAATCACGGAGCCACCTAGTTCACGTGGTCGGCCGGTTGGTCGGCGAAGAGAAGAGGAGAGACGAGACTCGAGTCGACGTTTTCTCTTCGTCTTCGTTCTTCCCCTCACTCTCTTTCTTCGTCTTATTCTCTCTTTGTCGGCCGTCTTCTCTCATCCCGCCCCTGTCATTCAAAAAGGTGTCAACGACAATCGCTTTTACGAGATACTTATTAATTGTTACTGCGCTTTTACGACGGCATAAAAGCGCGGTCTACGACCGTTTGAGTGGGCACGACGGCGCAAGGGGGATTCCCCCGGTGGATTATTGCCTCCGATGAGGCTATACGAGCCGTGTATAGCTGCACACGCGTCCTCCTCGCTCATTCCAAGACGGGAAAACAATATAATGACCGCCGAATGGACGATGGGACCAATTAACGAGCACCGCATCGCCTTCCAGAACCTGTTCGGACGCTTGGACTCGCTAAAAAAGCCGAGCCTCACTTTCCACGTTTTAGAAATCGCTTTTTAGCCAGCACCCACTTCATTGGAATCGTGAATAACGATTAAGAATGTTTATGCGAGGCCTGATTTTCGCGAATGATTCCTTCGAAACCGCTGTCGAATTTAGACGGTCCATTAGGCGATTTATCGCGGCAAAAAATTGATTAAGTCAACGTGGAGAGAGAGAATAGAGACATTATTGCTGTTTCGGAAAGAGTGACGATCGAAGATTGCGTGTAGGAATTACGGCGGAGACAGCAGAGGTAGAATGATTAAGGATCTGAATTTTTGTTGGTTCGAGTTTCGAGGATTTTGTGTCGTGGAGAGGCGAATCGAATTTTTACGTTGCAACTGGGTTTATTAAGCCGTTCGATTCAATTAAGTCGTTTAGACCGTCGACGGATCCTCGGACCAATATCCGAAAATGGCCGCCACTTACCTATGAGTGTTAGTTCCTTTATGGGGATCCTCCCGGAGCTGTTTAATAAAACTGGGGACGCGATTGGGTGACTGTGATTCTGCCAAATTCGAACGGGAAAAATTTTCTGTGAGGTTCACGCAAAGACAGTGTATGTGAAACCTTCAAGAGCTTGTCTCATGGGCTTTGCTCAGTAATTTATCCATGAGAATATATTCCACTTCCTGCCGGTACGATTTATTCAAATATTCGTATCTCGAAATGAAGCTCAGGAATACTTGGAAAGTTAGGAACCATATCGTTCTCGTATTGCCTAACATTGTGCGAAGATTCAAGAGTTTTTACAATTTTCTCTAAAATTGCTCGATGAAAACTAATACTAAAATGTATGTATTTTAATACTAACAATAAAATATTTTATGTTTCAGGTTTTCTGGAGTATCCATCTCGAACGCGTACAAGTGTGAAAAATGTGAACGACGCTGAAAAACGAATTAGGCTTTGAATCGTGTCGCAAATATAGCAAGTCCAAAAACATACAAAAGAAAAATTGATATCCTGGCTTCACAAACTCTGCGAGTCTACTGTTTAGTATTGTTTGGTGAACGCAACAACCAACTTTTGAAATCTGTTTGAAAGGGTTCCATTGATTGAAGAAATCGAGCAACGGCAGCCATGAAATCGTGAAAATGGCCGGCTCGAGGGGTTTCGCCAAAACAGAAGAAAAAGGTGAATTAAATGTGGCGTGAGGGGGTGCAAAGCAAAGGGTTGTAAGAGTCGGTGGTGGAGGATGATGGCGCAGTCTAAGCTTTAAGCTTTGGATAACGGGAACGGAGAGGCGACGGTAACGTCGTTGCGCAAGTAAAAGAGAGTTTTTCTTTTCCTTCGGCTCGTAGCCCCGGCCGCGGCTTATCTCCCTACTAAATCCAGCAATTTTAATACGCGTTTCTCGGCAATTTCCGTGCTACACGCTCCGCCGTCGACTTAGCACCCCTTCTGAAGTCGGTTACCCTCCTCTCCTTCCTCTTTTCTACGTCCCTTTCCTTTTCCATCTCCGTCCTCTCTCGATTTCCACCCCTACACGTCTTCCCCTTTTACCCTTCTTTAAATAAACTTTATTTTTACGGTGCTATTTAAAGCAATTTCTGATTTCCCTTAATTCATTACGACGCCGTTCCCCGTAGCCCTCTTAATGCGGCACGGGGCATTGCTGGCATTTCTCATTTCACCCCCATGAGCGACGCGATACCCCGTGTTCGACGCCGCGATTTCTTCAATTCCTTGCGATTTGATTTCTTTCGGTACTGCCGATGGCTGCCGACGGCCTGCGACTATGATCGTCGAGCTTTTCTCTGTACCTATGCGATATTCTGCTCTGATAGGGAGTATGTGGTGCTAAATGTATTCGAAAAGAATACTATAATGAACATGAGGTTTAGAGGGTAGTTTAAAATTAAGGGTTGTTCCAACAAGCAAAATTTTATTTCTGATCGTATCTTCAGTTACAGTGTAACTGTTACACAAATGTACAAGTAGACAATTTTAAACTAAGTACAACTAAAATTTCTTAAATTAAAGTACAACAAAAAATTCTTAAATTAAAATACAACCAAAAAAATGCTTAAATTAAAGTACGATTAAAAGTTCTGAAATTAAAGCACAATTGAAAATTCTTAAATTAAAATATATACAACTAAATAATCGCAAATTATATTACAACTGAAAAACCCGTGAATGGAGTACAGCTAAAAATTCGCGAGAGCATCTACCAGCAGAAAATACTTCACGGCCAGTTCGCTTTAAAAATCGTCGATAGCTTTCCGGGAATGATGCCGCAATAGTGGACCCTCCTTCGAAAAGTTCCGAAGATCTTTACAACAGGCTCGAATTACCGGAACGCTCGAAAATACTCCGTACAAGTAACAATCGACTGTCGCAGGAATTTTTCCTGTGGTATGGAATGGTACGGTGGAACGATCGTTAGAGTATCGCAATAATCGGTCATAAAGATGTGGGTTAATAAACCGATCGACGACTGGTGGCGGCGGCGGCGGCAGCGTAGAACTTTCTTCCCGGGGAAAATTGAGTCGGATTTGAGTTATGGGAATGGCTCCAGAACCCCCCGTGTCTATTCCCGAACCCTCCTCTCCCTCTGCAACACATCTATCGCCATTACCGTGTCGCGGGGGTAGGGAAACTTGTAAATAAAAAGGAGTAACGATGACGCAGCCATCGTTTCGCGGTTGGCGGGCCACCAGCCGACACTACCCCCTCTTTCCCTATCGATCCGGGACGGAAACAACGCGTCGATAACAATCGATTATTGTTTCAGGAGTTCCTCGTAATAGGCTCGATGTCTTTATTTTTCTCTCTACACGCCAAGCGCGCGATAAACCGCTCTCCCTCTCTCTCTGTCTTTCTCCGCTCCGAATTACCTTCACACTGGCTCTTTCCTATGGATAAACTGGTTTTGGAAACTGCGATTCCCTCAATCCGACGATTTTCTTCGCTCTGGGGGCTGTGTTTTTGAGACTGCTGATGGTGCGCACCCTTCCGCTGCGAAAAAGTGGAGAAACATTCAATTTAATTTCGTTCTGTCGAAATGTACAAAAAAGAATATACTATTCCTCGCAAGAACCGATCGGTTCAATTTCAGTTTGTTTATGAAACCGTCGCTTGCCATCGTAAGCAACAATAAACCCACCCGCAGCTCTCGATCGTCCGAGATAAGACAGCGACAAGAAGCGGAATCGCAGATACAAAGTAACTGGAAAGCAGAAGACATCGGTGAAAAGGGGTCGCGATTCTCACGTCGGTGTCTGCCGTCGCTGCGGGCAATTCGGTATCAGTTCGGATCATTATACATTCATACCCCCTTCAGGAGGTTAAGCAGGGAGCGGGTTTCTACTTAGCAATAAATTCGGGCTTGCGAGGCAATTACTCCGGCGCGGCCATAACCGGGCGATAGTCTAAGATTAAAAGAGCGAGGAGAAGAAGAAGTCGACGAAGAAGAAGAGAGAAAGAAGAGGAAGAAAGAGAAGGTTGCTCGGCCGCCATAAAGGTGGAGCAGGGTGACACACCGTTGGCCGCAGGTAGGCAACGCGATAAATATGATTTTTGTGTGAAACCGTCTGGAAGATGCGGGATTTGATCACCAAGGGTGGTCCCTGCGCTCGTACGTCACCCGGCACGGTCCTCGTCGCTTGCTCACCTCCTGTACCCCTCTTGTACCCCGTCCTGTTCCCCTGTAACCTCTCTTATCCCCACTCGCTCGAAAAGCCGGGCAAGATCATCGAGGCCCATGGACAACCAAAGACATTCAAGGTCCCCGCGCATGTCGTTCGTCACCTCGGCTCGGAAGGGGACCGACTCCCTGTTCTGCCTCTCTTTGTCCATCTTCTCTCCCCTTTTGTCTGCTCTCCCCCTCTCCCTGTGTCCTCGACGCATCTTAATCTAGATATACCCAGCCTCTGACCTCCGGTACCTCTCCCGGCTAACTAATCCTACCTCCTACCTAAACCACCCCTCTGTTGCCATCCTCTCTCCGTTCCCCTCTTCTTTCTCATTGAACGTCCTCTCTCGGCCATCCCTTTTTCCGTCGCGTCCTCCTCCAAAACAGAGAACCCGACAGGTTTGTACGACACGGTCGTTGTTTCGCCGTTTGAATCCTTTCTCCCCAGACCTCATCCCCGACCGAGAAGCCCCACACTCTATTTATGACCGACGGGACAAGGAGCGCTGGGAAGTGAGCTCTCTGGCAATCTCGCTGACTATCGTTAATAGAGTCGTTCCCGAGTTCGACTAGCTACCCCGACCGGTTGCACGGGCTGGTTCAATTTCGAGCATTGTGTTGCCGAGGATAGTCCCGTCGGAATTTACGCGATTTACTCGCTTGCGGATGCATTAGGTCAGCGCATGTCGCTTCTTGCCCATCCTCGTGTACTGGAACGCCCATGTTTTATTTAGAAGCGGGGAGACATTTCTCTATGTATCTTTTAAGTACTTTGTATCTTGCAAACGTGTTCATCAATTTAGGGGTGGACTGTTGCCATGAGAATTTTGAGAATTTAACCGATGTTCGAATTTCCGTAACGTTTCTGCGAGTTCAATATAGTGGAAGGAATATTTCCTATGGACGTTTGACAGTAATGGAGCTGGTTGGATCGGATGAATTGATTGGGAGTTGGTCGCAAGACGGAGAAACTAGAAAGCGATCGCGTTCCGGCGCAGATTCAGCGGCCACGATTCGGCTTTACGAGCCGATAGCCGGCGACACGCGAGAAAAGTATAAAGGCGTAAGTTATGGCTGCCTGTTACGAGGCAATCTGCGTCAAAGTGAATATATCGTGATCCCCGCCGGCGGCCTCTAATAGAGCGGTAAATACGAATACACGGTGGCTCGTAATGGCACCGGTACGGATGGCTGCTCGAGGAAAGGGGCTCCGGACTTGTTAGATCGAGGAATACACCCGGCCTCCTAGATACCGATCGGGTAATTAACACCTTCCGCATTGTCCTGGTCAGTTTTGACACGATGTTCCTTGCTCTGACTCTTGTCAACGGCAAATTATGTCGGAATTACCCCTAATTGTCTCGTCAAAGTGGACATTTAAGTAATTGCTGTTTATCCAAATTTTTCTTGTATTAACGCGTTAAATGTGCTCATAATTTTGAAAGTGGTCGAAATGAAAATTGAAAAAGGATCACTTAGACCAGTTGCGTAACTATAAGCACAAATGTTATTTCAGTTACCTATTAGAAATCCACTTGTTCGTTTCTTATACGTAGAAGTGTCTTCGTAATATCAATCAATATTAAATAAAACATCTGGCGTAAAGAATACAAAATTTTCAAAACAGCGAGCCCGTAATAAGCGAGATTTAATGAAAAGAATTATTAAACTCTTATTAAGCGAAACTTTAAACACGTTTTATTATACACAACCCAGCCGCTGGCCTCTGTAATTAGTAATTATTAAAGTACGGAGGTTAACGCAAATTCAGATTTTTATAAATCAGTGTTTATACTCTCGGCTTTAATAGGAATTTATTATATATAAAATACACTCTATATCAACTCTACATTGTATCTTCTATAAAATTATAAAATAGTCTGATAATTTGCCCATCGTATGAAGGACGTTTTAATACAAAATATTCTAGACGTACAATGTCCTAAAAATCTCTTGTACCTCCAAAGGGGTTGTTTCATCAAATTTTTCAAAAACTACCCTATGAACCATGACCCCTTTTTCCGAGTAAAATTTAGGACAGTTTCTGTTCTAGATCAGGTTAAATCATTATGAAGCTTTCTGTACGAGCAGTAATTACAAAAGACCCGGTAGTATGCTTTTAACCAACAATGCACGCCTACGTCTGCGCGCCATTTTCGTTTATCCTAAAAGGGACCGGGCAAAAAAAGGCGGAAAGGATGATAATTAAGATGTAGTTAGAGCAACGTTATACCGTTGGTAGCCGGATAGTTTTTACAGAGGGAGAGAGAGACAGAGAGAGAGAAAAAAGACAACGTGTCGCTCCGGTGGTTTGCGCCGCCCGCCGCCTCCGGCATAAAAATTTTAAACGAGGTCCAGGAGAGCCACTCTTCGGGAAGTTTGTATCATCTATTGTTCCTCCCGACGTTGCTACGACGATGCCCGCGCCGAGATTCGCGGAGATTTACGAAGCAAGTATAAACATTGAGAAGATTACGGGCAGAGCTCATTTTAAGTTCTAACGAGCTCCCCTCGGCTCGGTGTCGGCGGCATTATCAAATAATTGAGAGATGTAACTCAGCGCTATCTCCGCTGCACCCTCGCACCGTTTTCTCCTCACACTCTTGTCACTCTTTCCTCCCCCTAGAACACCCTCCGAAATAGATCGATTCTACCCTCTTTCGCAAGGACCTCGTCGCAGATAACCCTTCACCTTCGAGCCCTTCAACCCTTCGAATCCTTCGACAAACCCTACTAACACCCCCTTGAACACCTAACGCGATACGCTTTTAGATAGATTAGGTACTTAAGCGATATTTTCAGTCTTAAAATTATTTTTTCTACGGCAAGTTTACACTTTTATAGTGGACCATTCTTCGAGTGTTGAAGTTACCAGCTACGTACATAAAATCTCACGAAACAGAGGATTGTAAAGAAGATTGGAAAGAAGACGATAAACTAAATACTTCGATGAATCTAGTGCGAGGTTCTCCAAAATCCTAAAAGCAGCATCATCCGACTCCGACACCCTGACCTCCATCGCAAGCACCGCTGCACCCTAGGAAACAAATAATCCCGCGCCACTTATAAACTACTGTACACGCAATTCTTTCGGGGGGATTAAACAGGGGGTGTCGTTTCAACTAATCCGGGGGCATCAGAGTGACCTCGGGGTGATTTTTTCTGTCGGGGTAGGGTGCATCCGAGGTGCAGCATCAGTTGGGGTCTCGTGGCAAAAAGTCAAGGGTCCAGAAACCGACGGTGCCCCTTGAATTCAGCGTAACGAAGATGCGGCTTGGTCTCTCGCGTTGCTCTCGGGCAGAAATATAAACAAGATCCGCGGCGCTTAATGGGTCCCGTACGTCACGGGGAAAGATTAAACAGTTAATAAGAATAAGAGTCTCGGAGAGCGTGTTTCTCCCCCTTTATTCCTCGAACGGGGTTTCTTTCGTGGCCGTCGCCCGTTTACGGGCTTCCAGGCATGGCCAGAGGAGCGACAGAGAAAGGATGAGTAGGTGGCCGAGGAGGTAGGGGGGACACTTGCACGGGTGGTTGGAGGGAAATGGCGGCCATCTTTCCCACGGGCTCTTCTCGAGAACCAATCGCCTTTCTCCGGCGAGCATTAAGGCGGCAACTCCGGCTGAAGAATTGCCTCTGCCACGTTAGACACATTTTTCTCGCTTTTCCTTTATTCTCTTCTCTGGCTCCAGGAGTCCCGGGAGCTATCCTCTCTCCTTCTGTCTCCCGGCGTCCCCGATTCCCCTCGTCTCTCTCGCTCTCTCTCCCGAGGGCTCCTTTCTCCGGCCTGCACCGTCTCCGGCCGCGTGGTCGTTTCGCATCTCTTATTTTCTTTGTTCAGCCAGACCCCCTGCATCCCTCTTCCTCTCCTCTCCTACTTCTTCTTCTTCTTCTGCTGCCTCCTCGTCCTCCTTTCTCTGCCTTACCTTTCTTCCCGCGCCTCTTTCTCCGCTTTTTTTTCTACCCGTTATGTATAGCCATAGCGCAGAGGGGTATAATAGTGTTCATCCCTGAAGTGAGCTCCATCGAGCGGCAGGTGGCTGACCTTAATAACGCGCCACGCAACGCTGTTTCGCTCTCCTCTCTCTATCTCTCCCTCTCTCGGGGGTGCAGAGAGGAGCCAGGGAATCGAGCGTGCCATATAGCAGACGTCAGATTCGAGATTTACACGGGGGATGGCCGATCGCGGAAAGGGAGCAACAGAGGGCTGGCAACTCGAGGGGTGTCTGAACTTTCCAGGACTGTCTCTCTCCTGTGGGAAAGTTCGAACAATCTCTCTCGAGTGTCCTCTTTCTCGTCGTCCTTTCGTGCTCTCTAATAAACAGCTTGTAGCTACCGTGTGGCGAATGCGACGAATAAAAATGTGTAGCTCCTCGAGATATTATTGCACCTCTTCATTGTGCTCTCTTCCTACGAGAGCAGTCTATTTGGGTGGTTGCGGTACGGGACTGATCTCTCTCTTTCTCTTTTTTTTCTTCAGCGAATTCAGCACGTACCCGGAGAAGACAAGCGACGACGACAATCAGGACGCCCCTCGGTCTTGCCATCGTAAAAAGGAATCGTGTACCTCACACGTCGAGCACCGGACCAGCACGTTTTAGAACCCACTGACACGACGAACGCCGCCATACCGAATTTCAATGGCCCCGCTAGCGATTCGCTCCCGTTCCCTTGGGAATAGCTACTGTAATTACCTGCACATGATTTAGCTACACTCTGATTATTCATCTGCTGGCCTCGCTGTGAAATTACGCGAGATTTCATAACAATTTTACTGGATTGTCGGGTGCATCAGACTTCAGAAAAGAAGGAATTGCCATTTTTGTTCCGAGCATTTGGCCGATAGAATGTAATCCTGGTTTGTGTCAAATAATAGTAGGGAAATAAAGAGAATTGGAGACTTTAGATACAGGAGTGTAAAAACAATTTTAATTATTGAAGGGTAGACAGTTTTACGTTCTTCTTCGAAGTAGCCTTTTTTCTCCAGAATTGACAGATATATTTCTTCATAGAATGAATTAACGTGTCATTATTTCGCTATAAGAATAAAGATGCTGGTTGGACTGTTTCGTCGATATCGATCATTTAAGATCAATAAGATTCTTGAGACTGTCACGATTAGTATGAGATTGCAATAGGGGGGGAATTTAACGAATATGCAAACGTTCGTATGCAAACGCGGAAAATGGCCCTGTTGACTTATACAGTGTTTTAGCTAGCATACATGTCGTTGCAGTGCCGATACCATGATATTCCGATACAGGGCGGTTTTATTCGTTTTATGACTTCTTTCGCTGCTACTGTAGGGCATTTCCAATTCATGAACGAGCTCCCCGAGCCAGTAACGAATACCGAGCTGCTATAGGGTACCCGAGTCGCGTTGATGTTGGAATGTACTCTATCGAGCATTTATTGATAAAATTCTTACTTCAGGGAAATAATACTCTACAAGCATAAAAACAGTTCTTAAAGAATGCACGCGTACTCCCCCAACCAGCATTGCATCGATAACTTGTATTCAAATTTAAATAAAACACTTCTGAAAAATGGCCCCCTAGGTTCACCCATCTTATTCCGTAATTATTCCTCTTCCGTCCTTCATTTTTCTAACTTAATTTTCCTTTTGAAAATGCTTTGAAAACGCCTTAAAATGTCTTACGAATTTCTTCAACAATTAATACAATTTTATAAATTCAAACACAAATCAATTGTCCAATCCTTAATTAATAACCGCAAACGAAGTAGCTAGACGATGCTGTTAAAATGTTGGACCAAAACGGACCCAGGCTCGATGATCTTAATGTATGTTAATAAACCCCCGCAAGCTAGGGTGCACACCGACAGCCTAAGCTTGCGAAGATAATAAATCTGCTTCGAGATACAAATGAAGTCATTAGACCCGCAATAAAAGTCACCCTTCCGCGGGCGCTATCAAAGACCAATTATTCGAGCGAGGTGCAGTTATGGCAACCGCGGTTGCGGCGTGTAAAGGTCCCGAAAGATTACGAGGGCCATAAGCGACCAATCAATGGACGATTCCTCGGTATTGTGACTCGGTACGACATAACGAGCGACAATTATTGAGAGCTGGATAAGTAAACGTGCCGAGCTCCTTTCCGTTTCAGTTTCCGTCAAAACTTGAGGAGGGTTATAGGACAGACAGGGTGTGTAGAGGGGACGAGGGTGCTCCATTCTCGAGTTTATGGCAGGCAAGTTGGCCGTGCTGTACCGGCAGCTCTCCGGCAAAGTCGTCAAAGACTTTTACGAGCGGGTAAACGGGATTTAAAGTGACGATGATGCAACCTCAAGGTGCTCACTTTATCCTTGACGGCCTCATAAATGTAACTGATGACATTGCCAGATACGTTTGACTCTCGCCTCGTCTTTTCAGCGCCACCGCGCCACCCATAGAAACACCGTGGATGATCCCGGCGTTGATGAGCACGGCACGAGACCCCACTTACTATTACAGCTCGTAAAAATCGAAGGGTCCACTGAACTGGATTAACTTTTCACGCCTCCGGACAACTGTGATTCCGCTTTCCATTTCATCTCGCCCACCTTTACGCGCGACCTTTTAATTTTAACCCCTGCTTCCGTTTCTTACGCCTCCCCAAATGGGAAATCAAATCTTCTTACTGTGATTGATATTGCAATCGCTCTTCTTACGATGTCAGATTATGTTTTAATACAAAAATACATTTGCTTGACAATTACAGTGATTAAAACGCCATAAACCTAAAAAATTTCGTAGGCGAGAAAAGAAAATTTGTATTTCTCTGTGCAGCTAGATTTATTTGAGTTAATACAATTAGTTAGGGGTTAATACAATTTTTGACACTAAAAGAAGGTTCACAATGTCTGCGCAATGAAAATTTTTGGACACAGGAAATATGGGAGATTGTATATCTTGCGATGGGAAATATTTTTCTAAATTAATCGAAATATAATCGTGGATTTCCCAAGTTTTATCCATTTGTGAGATTCAAATCAAAATCGATTGCGAAATAGTGTTGCCAAAATGATAAAAAGCGGGAGTTAAAAGTCACTATGCTGAAGTATTCCGTGGCGCCATCTCGCAAAAGAAACCCCAAACAAGTTGTAGTGGTACCACAGCACCGACGAGATAATAGTATCTCGTCGGTGCAGAAGGCCACTGAGGAGATTCTCGTCGGTGAGAAATGAAAAGGCAAATCGTCGCAGAACCATATTGGTGGATCTTAACATTTTACTATAACTCTTCAACCATAAGAGACATCGGAATGAAATTCCCACTAAAATTCATTAAAAAATTATTCCTATCTACTTTATTACATTTTGATCGCTGTGCGAAAGGACAAGGGGGGAGACTATCGATCAGGCGCAACAGTGGGCTGGATCCAGAAATATGGTGACATTTTACTATAACTTTTGAACCATAACAGTTATCGGGATCAAATTTCCAATAAAATTCATTAAAAAATTATTCCTACCTACTAATAATCACCGTTATAATATTATGCATCCAGAAGGAATATTGCTTCCCTTTCCGGGTCTTTTGTGCAGCAACCTCCTCGCGGTGAGACCTGGGGGCAATCGGTATTATCTAGTATTTGTAAAAACTTCTAGTATCTTACTAATACAGGATAATATCGAGCTAATTGCTGCACACTTCGAAATTTCGTTAATAATGTATACTAGAATGTAAGACATACTAGATGTAAGAACAAATGTACTGAAAAATATTGAATAATGACCTTGTAAATTAATGTCCATTCCCTTCTCTACAACCTGTTTGCAATGTCACCTTTCCTCAGAACAAAATATAATATTGAAGCTCGTTCATTCGATTCTCGTATTAATGCGATTAAGATTACTCCGGATTAATATCTTCACTTTCCCCCAAGTGCACCCTTACAAGACTAAGCTGTTGATTGCTTACAAAATTGCTAGTTGTAGAAATTGATCGAACCGTAGCGCCGATGGTACCATTATTCTAGTTACTCAAACATTTACGGTCAATAAAAAAGATATCATATACTTACAAAACTATCTTGTACATTTAATTTCAGCCCACCAAACCTTTAAAAATTCCTATGGGAACACATTTCAGACTCCTTCGAGTAACCCGTTTATGCATTTCATTATCAAAATTCACATTGACGATCCATATTCCTCACTTTCATTCGAACAGACATGAAATCAACTTGCAATTGAAATTCTTCAGGACCTTGAAACCTCCACAAGTTCAAGGGTTAACTCCATTCATTCGAATCGATTGCCCATCGGAAGTCAAGTGTCCGTAAGACCCGTGGCAAGGTAGTATTCGAAAGGCAAATGTAAGGAATAACATAAAATCCGGGTAACAGTGGCATAAGCGAAATCGTAAAACGCGGGTAATACTGGTGAACAGGATTCGAGCGCCGCTGGCACCATCTACGATCGCTCAACGTTAACATGGAACAAAGAGACCTGGCCCGGTCGGACACCAATGCTCGAGGATTCCCCGACAGGGAACGTTCTTCCAGAGTGAAAGTATTTCAGTAACGTGACGACAGATGGCCCGATATCCTTCGTCGCGCGGTACCCGCCGTGGAAACGGCGCGAATTCTTTGCGACGTTGATTTACGATCGAATTAAAACTGACAATTATTGTTATTGTACCGTCATATAAGGAGGTAACAGATAATAAATTCGACCGTAAAACGTTAAACTAGTGTGGCTGCGTTTTGTAAGGCTGGTTTAGTGCTGAGTCGCGTGCAACAGCGCTCGTTAAAACAGCCGTAAACCGACGTAACCGCCCGCGGTGTGGCTTGTCCCACGACAACCGACGTCTCGCGATTCTTATGTCCCCGTCAGGAATTTTCCTTTTAAAACGCCCCTTCTGCCGCTATTGTCTGTCCTACGACTTCTCGCCGTTTTCACCATAATTACGTCCGACGCGTTCAACCATCGGATTTTCTCTTTTAAATCAAAAACTAGCCAATTACTTATCCTTACGCAGCAAGCTCCTCTCGAAACGGCGATGATTTTGAAAGATGGACGAGTGAGAAAAATTTTGGGAACATTTAAGGCAGTATTGTCTGTTCCTCAGCTTGTAATTTTTCCCATTAACCTCCGTCTATTCGATAAAGGGTTTATTCAATTTCATTTTTAATCCACATACGCTCCCTCAAATATGGTCGAATGAAATAATTGCAAATAAACTGTTCCTTGACAAGTTGGTTTAAGTACTCGTGATTCGTAGGATTAGTTAATAAAACTCACACCGCCATGCTTTATCTGATAAGTACGATCTCCACGAGGTATAAAATAGACTCAACACGCAATACAGCTTTTTTGTTGCGTGAATACGGGATGCTAGATTCCCGTTACCGTTTTATAGTCGTGTCTGCTACCGATAAGCATGAATTTCCGGCATCGTTAACAGTAATAAAGGAGACAATCTGCGAGCTTAATGACACACTTTTGTTGAGTCTCAATTTTCACCCACTTCCATTCCCCGTTCGATATTTTCAAAGAGTTACAAATACTGACTCGGTTACAATCTAATTAATATCATGAAACTTGAGTTTATACTATTTACTGTTTCAGCAAATTGAGAATTTAATATTAATCTTACAGTCTCCACGAGTAACTATCGTTTATATTTTCAGCGAATTTTAAAGTGGATTTTTATACGGAATCAAATTTTTCTACATCAATTATAAGAAACGGTAACCGAATAAAAATGTCTTTCCTTCCACCTACTCATTTTTGTTATAAATGCATAAAATCCATAGTCCATTATTCTGAGATGAAATAGATATTAAATGTCTAAAACCACGAACAAATAACAAGTTTGGTACGTCTTGTTCCATTTATCGGTGCGCACGTCGGCTGAAACATATTTTTACGAGATCTTCAATTTTATACGAAGCATAAAACACTTTTCTGGCTAATATTATTTGATTGGTCTCCGGACGATCGCTCGCGATTTCAAACGTGTAAACGTCACGATCTATAAATCTTGGCTCGGTTGATAAAGTTGCGGGCGACAGGGCAATGATAAAGTGTCGTTAGCGCCCCATAAAGCTGGCCGACGAAAATACTTTGAATGTCAAGTCCATTCTCGTGTCTCGGCCGTGATTTTATCATGCGATCAACTCAACTCGGTGGACATTACAGGAAAGTTTAGCGTTTTACCGTTTAAGTGGTTCACGGCCGTCTAGTTTAAGCGTCGACCGTAAGAGCGGCTTAGCTACCGATTCTGTAACGATTAAATCCTCGGGGGTTGTTAATCTAAACTACCCCTGCTATGCTCCTTATCCGTGTAAAAACTCTCATAATCGATTTATATGCACATACTAATTTCATAACCAAAAATCACGCGTCCCGGTAATTTTAGAATTTTTATTATTTCCGCGAGCACAGTTCGTTGACTTCATTCCTCGTTTGGAGTGGGAACATTCAACGAACCATACATCAATTCATACATCAAACCAATCAAGTAAATAATTAATCAAAAATTCTGCTAGAACGATTAGCCAAAAAAATAAAAACAAGGGGATATTTCTTCAAACCTTTTAGCACAACGTTTGCAACTGTGCTTTATTAAAAGTTCAAAAATCATCCCCTTGAATGGGGAGTGTGGAGTGACTGTTGCTAATAGAAACCGATATCTTTGGTGAAAGGTAAAGAAAAGCCCGTGAAAGTAGTCGGGATAGTCCAGGGTAGGTCGAAAAGCAGAAACAGACGCATCCCTTCAGGAGCAGCCGAAAAAGCGGCGGAAACGGCGCTGGGTTCGCAGAGTTCGATTAGCCGAATATAGATTTACCACCGGAAACAAATGCGCGGCTGAAAGACAGTCGGGGTGCTTGTGATCCTGTCCAGCCCTAGCCGTCCTTCGAAAATCAAAGCTGATTTATGCGTCGGGGTGGTCGCGGTCTCGTGGCCGGAAAAAAATCCATATTTAAACCGTCGTCTGATTCGCGTTGTCCCGCGTATCCAGCCAATCGTGACAGCGTAATGGCCACCGTTTTAGCAGGAGAAGTTGCCAACACGGCCAGTAGATGCCGTTCTGGTCGAAAGTCGTAAATCCTCCGGGGATTCCCGCCCATCGGGCACCAGTGGGCGGGGCCACGGTCTCCCGTGACGTCAGCCTGCCTCCCTACCACGTTCCGGTTAGGTTTAGGTTAGGTCTCTGCCTCCACCACCGTCCCCAGCCTGTCTCCCCACCTCCCACCGCTGATACTAACCCCCTACCATCGATGGAGACGCTTTCAGAGCCCCTCCACCTCCTATAGTCGGATCCCACCGTCTTTCCATGGACGCAGAACTCTGTCTCGGGTGGGCCAGCGTATCCCCGGTCATCTTCATAAATGCGAGTCGGCCGTTTCAAATGGTATTGAGGCTAATTCGAGCGGCGCTTATGCGATACAGTGTTTGTTTACTGCTCGCTAAAGCGGCCCGGATTAAATATAAAACAGTTGACAGAGCGTAGACGTCGGACTAGACGGAGTGGCGCTAGCTGGCAGCCTGGCGACGTCCGACGGTCGCCTTCTTGCGTCCGGCCTTCTTCTGCTCTTGCAAATACGTCTTCCAAATTCGTTGTCATTCACTCCTTCACTCTGTTCATTTTTCTTCACTCATGTCCCTCTGCTATTCGAATCTCCGCTTCTTCGGGAGCAATGCTAATCGATACTGCTTCATTTAGGGGTGGCTTCCAACCTCCAAATGTTAATCCAGCATTACCTTCTGCTAGTTGCTCCTAGAAGTCCTTGCAAAATATAAAAAAATTAATACTAGCCTCTTCAAAAATCGTACTTGTTCTCGTGAGAAATCGTAATTAAAAACAGAAACGATTAGACTGAGGATTTTTATCCGACATCAAAATTCCCAGCGCCAATTCAATTTATTATAACACGCTGGAAGAAGTGTAATGGATTCCTTGAATTTTCACCCCCAAACTAGGCGAAGCCAAAACATTTCTACACGTCTCTGTATCAGCTCAGACTGAAAATATCAGATCGCAGTACATTCCTGTCCAACCGCATTATTCTAACGATTCTATCCCAAAGTTAGGGGTGGAATCGAGTCTCTCAAAAAGCAGGAACATAGGTCAGTCGTTCCCTGGTCGTGGACCGAAAGGTTTTCCTCAAAGCGTCCTCTTTCCATCTCGGTTCTAGGGTAGCTATATTTAGTGAATTTCGAAAGAGTGCATAGAAATCCTTGCGGGAGCCTTTTCGAACCTTGGAACTGTAGCCCGGACTCTGTTTCCATACGTCCGTGTGCTTGTTACCATTGTGTCCGTATTAAATGGATCCCGAGCTCCCTCTTGCATCGGATGACAACAGGACGAACGCGTTCTGCGTGTTTTATCGGTGCACACGTACCGCGATGCTTGTGTGTAACAGAGAGACAGAGAGAGATGGGGTTGTTCGCGTGGTGGTAGTCGCGGCGCAATATTCCCTGGCCAAATTGTGTGTTATAGGAATAGCGAAACTAGTATCCGTCTCGAGGGAAATGTAGACCTTTAGTCTGCAGCAGCAGTTGGATTGCGTCTGTGGAGACGGTACGCCACTAAAAAGATCAATACGCCATCGCAGCTCGCCTGTTCATCGGAATCTAGATGCCGCGAGCGCACAGAGAGAGAGGGAGAAGTTTCTCTCTCTTTCTCCCTCGCTTCTCCCGGAACGAACACCACCGAACTCGAATATTGTTTCACCCGTTTCGGTCCTGATACGTGAACCACCATTTTGGAAAACCGAATGGTCGTACGCCCTTTCCTAATGGCCGAACTTCCCTCGGCGTTACTTAATAGCGAATAGAACAGACGCCGTTAGTTTTAACACCTTATCCCCTCGGTTTTGCGAAACTACCGCTCACCGTGCCTCCAGTTTTCGACGTTTTTCGATCCAATCGCGTTTTACACTATTTAAAACGCGTTTCGACCTCCGGAGAACGTGCAGACTCATTTTTCGGAGCTGTCGTTTCCGTTCTTCTTTTGCCCCTTAATTATTTGACAAGGTTTGCTTCTTTCGTTCCCCAATGGCCCACCTCTAATTTTTACGTTTATTATCGTTTTATTACTATACTGGATGATGTAAGATAGTATACTTAGTGTTCCGTTGAAATCTTCGTACAAAATATTCTTTGCATTAATCTTAGACCTTCTTAAATAATTCCATCGAGGGTAAATGAATAATTTCCTTTCTATATGGAGTTCGTACCTCGTTTACTACAAATATCCAGGCAACCAAAATAGTAGTACAAAGCAAGGGGATGGTGGGTTTGTTATTCACGGTCTCGTATCACTTACTCCAAAATATAGTGGCAGCTAGTAAAAGAATTATGTTGAATACGTGCCTCTTGTTTAGAGAGAGCAACGTGAGGCCGAGTTTTTTGGTTTGGCAAAGTCCCTCGAATTCTGTTGGAAGGATCGCGTAAAAGGGGGATGGCAAGAGTGGGTGGAATAAAATTTGAGATCGTCGCGATTCCTCGTTCGAGGCCACCGATAAGCAGATTTCTTGAGAAATAGCGGTCGGTGGCAACTAGTGCCAAAATCTCGGACCGAGAGAGGTCTTGGTAGCGGAATGGCACGGGAGAAAACAAAGAGATAAGTTCGAAAGCTGCAAAACATTTCTATCCCTCGGGCGGGCGCGGCCGGGCTTCGCCTCGGAACGAATCCCGAACGATTCGGCTGCTTTCCATTGTTCCAGAAATATTTGTGTGTTTACTACGAAAGTAATGCTCTTTTCTTAACTCCCACACCCTTATCGCCGCAGCTATGACGGAAACTTGGCCCCCGGTGTTATTACGCTCTCCGGGATAGGGATCTCTGCCCTCCACAGAGCTCTGGGATCTATGGAAATTATCTTTTCCACCTAACATTCCGAACCCTTCGGCCCTTGTTTGCTCGCGATTCGATTCCATTCGATGCGCGATTTAATTATCGCGGTTTACGATCCGCTCGTCAGAAACCACTGACGATTCAACCCAGTCCAACGATGTCAAGGTAGCAAGATTGCACAAACTGGGTGAATGTCGTCTACCAGTTTCCGGTAGGGATCGCTCAAAAATTTTATATCGCCGAATGTTCTTTCTTTCGAGGAGTACTTGTCTTAAGTTGAAATTTGCTACACAGGTAGCTGTTAGCCCGAAGGGGTGCACGAATACGTTATGATCTCGGAAATCCTACAAGATGGAGTTCTTAAAATAAATTAGAATTATCTATGTTCCTCTGGAACAGTAAAAAAATCGTTCATTTCGTTAATATTTCTTCTCTGCTAATGTGGTTTTCCCAGACCGATAGATGCGAATAAGAGCAACGACAAATGATAAATTGAGAGATGTAACAATTTCGAAAAGCTCGCTCCGAAGTCGGAAACGCAGCGACCCGAGCACCGGGAGCAGCATGAAGGGAAATTGGCAAGGTCGAGGACCACACCGGAAGTCTCGGTGCGTTGCCCGGGCGCTTTTCCCTGGGAAAATGATTTTCCCGATCGGTTTCCCGTTTGTTCGGGAGCGTGTCGACAATTTGTAAATCGGCGTGCGTGTGTATGCGGTATTAACGTTGACACGTTTAACCGGGGTGCGTGCTGTAGCCGCGGCCGCGTCGATGTGACCGTTTTACACATGTAAACGCGGCACAATGGCCGTAAATGGTATCAACAAGTGGATGCTTAAGTGCCATTATGAAACGTTGATTATGGGCATAAACCGTATTACGTATTATTTGCGGCCGTATTAAGATACCGCGCGTGTCTTCGCGCGATTATCGCCGGCCGTTTGTTTTATAATTCGAATAAAAATGATGGGATCGCACGGAGAGAGAAATGTGTATAGAAGAGTGCAAGAAGAGAGAAGAACGCGGAACACCAATGCGTCGCGATTACGCGGTGGCAATCGCAATCGTGGCGGCGAATCGCATGATAAACGAAGATCCTCGAAGACTATTTTTATCGGGCCACCCTTACCTCACCGACAATTTATTTCACCGACAGCGTGGAAACCAAAAATTTGCATTAACGATTTTCTGTAATTTAGAGCGTAGATTTTATGTGACAAAAATGAATTTTGACTTATTAAAAAATATTGAATAGAGAAAACATTCTTCATGCGGCTCCCGCTTCTCTATAATTGATGCTCGAAACTTTCACTCGGCACGAATATCCGCTAGAGATCACGGCCCCTTATTTCATCTTCTAAAAATACGAAAGTGTATTTGCATTACCCGCGGGATGACCTAATGAAATAAAATTAAGGAAATAAAAAATGTCGACAGAAGAGTCAAAGCAGGCGTCTCCATTCCACCGTTGAATTTCATAAATGAGACGTTGAGTACTTCAATCTTCGTTTCTATTAACGCGTCAGCCAATTACTCCCCCCTCGAGCAACTAATGAAGAAGTCGCCTCGCGCGATAATTCACGTCAAACGGATAAATTGAGTCTCCGAGCCCGCATAAGCAACGATCAACATTGACGGCGGATGATGTAGCGTCGGGGTTTCCACAGCGAACAGGACGAGTCATCCTGCGTTTCGTTCGGAGGATGACTCGGTGTCATTGCTACGGGGAAAAGTGTCGCAATGGTAGCCGAGTCCTGTCATCTGTCGAATTGACTTTTTCAGACGAAATAATGTCAGGGGAATTAATTGCAACAGCGTCGTACCGTCGGTCGATGGGTTGTTTATGGATCTTGGATCGATCGTTTAACACCGGTAAATATTTCCGTTCCGCGAAAGGATGCTGGGCAGGCTAATCGGGACCCGCGTCATGCTGCGAGATTGCTGTGTCATTCGAGTCGCGTGTTCTGCGTGGTGAAGGGTGATTTTGCGAACTGGTTGCGAACCGATCTCGTTTTTTATTAACCCTTATCGTCCCTTGTGTCAATTTCACACAGTTTTCCCCCAAAATAAGTCATTCTGTTCTGATATTTGTTGTACATTGTAAAATATAAGTACATTGAATTGTTATTCGTACGGTCAAGAATCATCTAACGCAACTTCTCGCTATAATTTGCTCAGCCGGTAATTTGCAAAACATTGCACAATTCCAACTGTGCGATACGTTGAACGTTCCCGAGTGAATTTTCTTGAATGCCAAGCAACGTATTTTCCAACGACGAATTAAACATTGTTAAGAGTCAACCGGCCATTACGAATATATTTGTTCTTCCGTTAATTTTCCAAGTGGATACACAGGAGAACGATCGCGGATTTGCTCTGCTTCCGTGAAAACGCTATGCCGATTACCAGGGGGCAGTTTCGCTGTTCCGATTCCGCAATTCGATCGGCAGTTCTGTTAATTAGGCGAACGAGCGGCAGCTCGGTTAATTAATCGAGAAACTCGAGTGATCTTTCGGCCGACAGCGAGTTTCTACTTTTGCCAAGCTGCGCGGTTCACGCTTGAATAATGCTCGGGAAAATTATAGTTGCGGAACCGAGGAATCGAGGCCGGTGCAGCAGAGAGAGAGAAAGAGAGAGAGAGAGAACGTGAGAGAGAAACAGCAGAAAAATTCGAGTTCCTGAAATTCTCTAGAATCGAAATTCGGTCGTGTGTAACCTGATCGGTGCGTACATACGTTCGCCATTACGTCAAGGCTCGCATTCCTATTCTCTTTGTTGCACCGTTCAACGGAGTTCCTTATCGAAAATTTAAGTTAGATATATCGATACATGATTTACAGGTATTACCTTTCCATTAACGGGACGCGGATCTATGCGCGGTCATTTTAGTTTGTAAAATAGTTTGTTTTCACAGGAAACAGATTTTTGAAGCAGAAAAATATTTATTGTACGTATAATTATTTATAAAATCTGATCAGCAGAAGGTCCAAAATAAAATTCTAAAACTTCAAGAATTAATTCACGAATCCGAAAAATTGTTCCCGAGGAAAATTTTCAAAATCCCTTTCCCGCCACTTTTCCATCGTAGAACGACTGTTTAATCACCTGGAGCTAAAGACGAGCAAAAAGCAAGCAGTGACGAGCAGTCAGCTCGTTCTGCGCTCGCACGGAGTGTAACATAATCCTCGAAGCGGACCCGAAGGATCCATTCGTCGCGAAGAGAAAACACCATAAAGCCTGGCTCGTCCAATTTACTCGCGGCGACTCGCGGCACGTACGCGATGTTTATTTTCTTGCAGAAGATGACATCGTTCAGATAACCGAAAGCTCGACGGTGTCTAGTGGGTGTGTGAGTGTGTGCGCGTGCACGCGTGTAGAGTGATCAAGCTTCCGCTACCGACAGTTATTATTACCCAGCGGGTGTGTGTTACCATGCAACACTGAGAAGAGGAGAGAAGAGAAGAGGATCGAGCCTGTAGTATCAGGCCAAAAAAACAAAGAAGAAACCAGCCTCTGGAAAATATTTATACGAAGGGGTTGAGAAGAGGGGTTGGGGGCGGTGGTAGAAAGGGGGCTGCGTTCGGAACGCGTCCCCCGTAATCTGGCCGCGTGCAATTTACCCGAGCAGCCGGGGCCAATTATGCGGCGAACGAGGAAGAATTTGCGAGCGACGAGAAAAACAGAGAAAGAGAATATGAGAGAGAGAGACAGAGAGCAGACATGGTCGCGTTGGCAACTTTGTAGTTCGCGTGTGCTCGCCGAACGGCCTCGTTAAAGACAATCTAACCGTTCTATCTGACCGGTATCGGGTCGAGCCCAGAGCCCAGAGACAAGAAAATTACGCGTTCACATGCGGCAAACAAAAAGGTCGAGGGGAAGAGCGTGTAACGAGCAGCTACGTGTCCGCGTAAATTGTTAACTATGACGGGGGCGGACATGTTCCGAGACTGTCTACCACCGGCTCGATTCACAACTGGCGTGTTTCAGTATCTTGCGATCGGAAGATCCACGAGAGATCGCTCTCCTCAGGAATGTTTATCGCAGATATTTCACCGAGGGCAACTTAGAGGAACGCGAATTGGACAGATATTCGGCAGCCGACGTTCGCGCGCTACTTTGTTGGCTGCTGAAATCGTAACGCCGGTGGTCGTTTGGTTCAGCTGAGAATTGCCAGGTGGATATTAATTGGAGTTTCTACGTGGAATCGCGGTGGTAGGCTGTTGGTGGAGAATTTTAGTGCGAATGGTTGCTAATGAGAGCGTCGATGCGGAGGTTTGCTATTGGTCCGGTTGATTGTGTGAGAGAAGGTAGTGAAGAACGCGTGCAGCGAGAATGTTGCGAAGATGCCAAGTGTGATACAGAATCGGTCGGATAGCGAATCAAATTATTATGGGTGCGTGGTTCTTGTGAATTCGATTGACGCGGTCGTTTTGGTGGAGGGTTGTGATTGAGTTATGACTGGTGGGAGCGGTGCTGGCGAGCGACGGCCGCCATCATGGGGTGGAATTGTATGTTTTTGTGCGTCGTTTTATTGATGTTGACTCGGACATTTTCCTGAGAAAATTCAGCAAAATTTCTCGCGAGATTGTATTTTATTTTCTAGTAAAAATTATATTTTAACCTCAATTGGACACCCCAAAGTTATAGAAAACGTATTTTTTAATGCGATCTTTCCAAGAGGTTTAATCGAATTGAATAGTGCTGCGAGCTTTTAATTATTCTCGGCTATTCGCGCGCAGTGAATGTACTCTTTTTTTTAACGACCTGTAGCTGCTAAATGTTCTGTTTAATATCGTCAGTTTATCATCGCCTCGAATTACAGGGTAATTTAAGAGGATTTCGAGATAAGCTCTGAATTTGAGATACGAGACGAGACTTATTTTGGAATTGGAGACGTATAATTTGGTAGATTGCAATCGCGAAGCGATATCGCGAGGGAGGTATTCGGTGCTTGGAGTTTTAAGCGTGGGACATCGAGATATTGATTTCACCCCCGTTATGGCGGCCGTCGTTCGCTAACAACGGAGGAAGCTTCCCTCCTCTAATCCTCCTGTTTTTTACGCAAGCATAAATCAAGCACAAATTATACCATTTCTCTCCGAATAATCTGCTGGATGGGGTTAAAAATAATCCACTCTGAATCCGACTGTCTTCCCAAACCTTTATTAACCGAATCCCACTCTCTTCGCGTTTTTTAATCCTCCAGTAAACCCTATCAACCCTTAATCGCTAGAAACTAGCTCAAAAAATTTTTTTCGTCAGAATTTTTTTAACGGTATGTTTTCACTCTGTAATTTTATTCTTAAAACATTTGTATCATGCTAGTTATCGTATTCGATGACCTGCACGTGGGATTTTTAAAATCCATTTAATCTGTCCATTGCGTTAAAGTTCACTTACCTATTTTATAATATTAGCCATGTTATTCTGCTCGAGTCATCTTTCATATTTCGTCAACTTGCACAACTGCGATTAAAATCCGGATGACTAATGCGTCGCATTCTCCATTCCGCAGCCATCGAAGAAGCATATTCCCACCCTTGCCAAGGGGTGGGCAGTCGTTCATCTTGCCCAAACGTCACGGTTCCAAGCGAGGTTTTCCAGAGACCAGCCCACCGGGCTCGTAATTTATTGGTCGAATCCATCCTGACCTGACATTGTCTGCGTAATGTCCATGCTCTCGAAACATTGCACCGGTGTAAATCACGAGCCGGTGAAGTGTAGCGCGCGTTCTCTCCGTTTACAGCTAGCAGAACCGCACATCGAGACGATCCTGAATCCTCGAGAAGAGGCTGGGTTCTCTCCCTCTTTCTCTTTCTTTCTTTCTCTGTTCTGCTGTCGGAGAAATTCTCTGGCCGCGACAATGGCTTCCCTTCGGCGTTCCCTTTGACGTTTCGCAGGCTCGGCTCGGCGTGAACGTCGAAAAGGGGTGCGGGAGTATCGAGCGACCAACCCTCCACCCCCGCACACCCCTCGTTCCCGACAATTTACACGGACGCGTAGCTCCTCGTTACATGTACCTCACTCCCACGCTATCTGTTAGCAACGATTGATTTGTTTTCTGTAGTTACAGGGGACGAGACTGACAACGGTTTCCTTCCCTAAGCATTTTCCTCGGAAAATGGAGATGGGACGATCTGGAAAATTATTTTGTTCGGGAATGTGCTGAGGGAATGGACTCTGGAATTTTGAAGCAGCCTGTAGATATTATCAGAACCCTCACCAAGAACGTACCACATTATATTTAACTCGAGATAATAAATAAAATGTCAATGTTTAATAGGACATTTAGCAACTACAGGTCATCCAAAAATTACAGGACACGACTATAAGGAACTATCAAAGAACGATTACGAGGTGTGTAATAATTAAACGATTATCTAAATCGAGTAATTCATTCATGATTCAACGAAGTAGAATCCTCTAGGATTTATAAATCGTTTCAAAATGCCGGGCAGAGAAGCTCGATCGAAGAACGGCGTGCTGTAGGAAACTTTTAAACGATTACACGTTTCATTGAGCCATAAAGTTATCTAAATCGGCGATCCTCTAATAATTTCGAGTAGCATACGGTCGCCATAAATCTGCTCTCCGGCCGCAGGTCGCCTAATCGCGGCGGATCGCGTGTATCGGGGCACTTTCGCATCTGTCTCGCGTTGCCGGGCGTCGGGTTTTCGGTAATTTTTATTCACGCGATAGGCGCTCGGTCACTGTTACGGACACTATAGTCACCGCACGCCGCACGATCGCACAAATCACAAGCACATACAGAACTCGGAGAGGGAAGACTCGTTTCGGAGCATAAGCGAGCAGAGAGTAGTAGCACGTCGTCGTCGACGGCGATTAACCCGAAAGGACTGACAAGAGAAACTTTTCACGATCAGATATTGCACCGGCGGAAAAGGGAAAGGCTTCCGTCATTGGCCAAAAAATATTCCCTGCAGTAAAACTCGCAGACCTGGCACGCCGGGGAAAAAGGAAAGTCGTCGTCTCCTCTCCGGGCCCGTAGAGATCAAAGGGCCTTTCTTCAACCCTGTCTTTTTAAAAACGTGAAATTTTTATGGCCGCACTTTCGCACCGCAGTCGACGGACTCCCGTCACAGTAACTTTCTCGAGACCGTCCGCCGCGCCGCCGTGGGGAACGATTCAAATTGTTTCAAAGGGTAGTTCTCACGCTTCCTGCCGGCGACGAGCCGCTACGGAATTCTGCACTTCTTCCCGTCGCTTTTCTAGAATATTTTTAGCCGCGCGATAAACAATTCCCAAAGATAAAATCACGACTTTTGAAATTACAAAACCTTCTCGTGGATTTTTAAAAATATCATTTTCATTCACCTTCCATTAAGGAAACAGCAGACAACATTTTTTTAATTAATTTCCACGCGGTAAATAATTGCAGGAAAGCGACAAATGTTATACACTTATAGGGAAACAAAATAGGCGAACACTGGTTCGTTGTCTATCTCGTCGAACTAGGTGTACAATTTTCGCAGCACGCCGGCGATCCGCGCGGCGATTTTACAGCCTCGCGGAAAGCCGCGACGAACAAAACAGCGTTAAGTAAATAACGAAGGGGCTTATAAATTCCGTTTACGCGCGGTAATATATATCGATGATCGTTCGCGAGTATTATGGGCAAATTGGAATCCGTATTTAGGTGACTATTATAGACATTAAGCCGTTGCGTTAACGCAGCTGTTTGCGCCGCGAATGGGAAACCGTTTAAGAGGCAACAGCAGCAGCGATGTGTGCAGAAGCAGAAGCAGAAGCTCTTCGTTGCCATCATCGTGCTCACGCTCGTTGGTAGATGGGTCCTGAACGATCGAACAAATGGGCCCCCCGTTTCCGGTGCTCGAATCGAGGCCCCCTAAACGCTTTACGATTTGCATTGCGCCGGCCACCGACAACCACCATAAACAGACACCATAAAGAGCAACAAGATACGATCTCAATTAGTCCCCGAAAGCTCGGGGACCACGGCAATACGGGCCCCGATAAGGACCCAACCGCCGTGTTCCACTTATACATATTACGACGCGCAACTTCTGAATTATGAGTCTCGGGGACTTTCAGCAATTCCGCGAAATCCTTTCTCATTCGCCTTGCTTGCGCGCGAAATTAACGATTGGCTTTTAGGAAATCGATCCTCAGGCTCCCGGAGAAACCTTTTAATGGCGTACAAGGTCTCTCCGCCATTTTAGGCGACGTCGGCGTCGTTCTTTCAAAGCTCAGCATTTTTTCCAAGGCTCTGTAGTTGATTTTCATGCGAGATAAAGAATTCTTTGTTTCTTCAATGATTTAATAAATTGATAATAAGGTTCCGTATAACTGCCCTTGCTAGCACTAGTCCCGAAGGCAGCTTCAACAGTTGGAGTCAATAGTAGACGTTCATAGCATCAATTCCGCAAAGCACATCGTCCCCGTGCAAACAGTGTCCGCATAAATTTGCATAGAACAAATACCTTTCTCGGGGTGCATCAAGCTAATAAACCGACACGGTAAAAACGGCCGTAGCCAAGGACCTAGTCCGCGATCGAATCCGTTTACAGCCAGCCATTAACTCCAGGATCGGGGACGGTGCTGCCGTGGGTTTGCGGCAGATTTATCGTTACCATTTCCCCTCTCTCTTTCTCTCTTTGTCTCTTTCTTTCCCCGCGACCTCTTATCTCCGCCATTCGTGGCTCTCGTTATCGTTTTCACGGTCCTCGTTGCGAGCGTGGTCTGTCCTCGGTGACCCCAGTTCCTTGCTTTCTTCTGGGATGCGGGAATATACCACTGGCGAGGTCGTACACACGATTCTGCGAATCCTGCGTGCCTAGCGGCCTGGTAGCAAGGTCCTCTCGCTGCTGCTCGAGTCCTCGAATTTGATCTGATGGAGGTTACGCGATGCATTTCAATGTAGAACTTCAACGAAAGTTCAAGCTTGTTGTCCCGTGACCCCGGAAGAGAACTCGTGACGATTTCATGGGGTTGCCATAATTTTCTGGTTGTAGAGATCAGAGTGGTAAAGCGGAGATATTTGATAATCGTCTTGAATAATTGAACTAAGTATTTTTACGCAAAGTAAAAATGGCATTAATCGCAAGGAGCAGAAACCAATTCAACAATCGAGTACAGACGCTAAAAAATTACAATGTTCGAACAACCAGCGTAGCTATGCCAGCTTCGAGATTCCATAATCTTATCACGTTCTATCAAGAAACGATCAACTCCCATTTCCTTCCAAGCATCTGATAATCCTAATTAACAAAACCGCAAGTTTCAAACCCGTGAGTAGCACCGCGATTATTTCCTTACGAGTTGTACAAGGGCAGAAAAAATCTCGAGACGACATTCGATGAACCCAACTGTCCAATCATTTTCTCCGCAGCAACGTCAGTGTTGTTTCGTTCCCGATAATCGGCGAGTCGATTGCCCAAGCGATCGAATAATCACGACAAGAATCGTGTCTCGTTTGATAATACTGTCCAACAAATTTCAACTTTTTGCATGTTTCCAAATAACTGCTGGGTCGATCTGATAGACATTTTTGCGCTGATTCCAAATCTGCCCTTAATTTTTCTCATACACGCACGAAAACACGCTCGAAAACAAAACTTATTTTTCAACTTTAAACAAAATTGTAATGTTATTATAAAAGATTTTAATTGTTCGTGCAGCAAAAGATTCTGTAGAATGGCCATTGTAAAGTTGAAAGGGTGATTCCTGAACATAAAAATCTGCTCTATCGCGTGGTGTAGTTCGATTTTCCACTGGACCCTTATTTTTTTATATAAATTAAAGAATATCATCAAAAAAAGGTGCAAAAGTAGTGCCTCTCCATCCTTGATGCTTCTTTAAACGCGTTTAAACAATCATAATGTATTAGTATTGCACGTCCCATGATTCGGGAAAGTCTACAGAATCTTTTGCTGTAAAGAACAATAATAAATCTTTTATAATAACATTGCAATATTTGTTCGAAGTCGAAAAATATGTCTTTTGTGCAAACTCAAATTTCTCTAAAACTGTGCGTCTAGGAGAAAAATTAAGGATAGATTCCGTTTCAGCGCAAAAAACTATAACATCCACCCAACAGTTGTAGGAAAATATTTTTGGTGTTGGACAGTGTAACCGGCATACTGTGCACAGTCCGTGCAATGTCTCGCGAACCCTGTAATCTGGCATTTCGCGTTCGGCTGACTACCTTGTCGGCTCCTGGAACGAAATACGAGCAGGTTTCCGCGACAGAGGCGCGGGTGCCTTTTATTTTATCCATGGAAGCAGCCCCGGCGTTCGTTACTTTGCGTAATAAGTGGGGAGCGGCGGCGGGTCGCCGATTTCTTTAATAATCCGCGCAACAGCGCCGTTTACGGTAATTGAGCCACGCCCTGCGAGCACGCCGTCGCGAGAAACCCGCTCCGAAAACCAGAGCTCGAGGACGAGCCTCGATCATCCATCGAAAACATATACACAATATACCTACGCGAATAAACATAATTTTCATCCAAAACTATTTTAGATTAGAATTGATTTAACCCTCCAATGCACAGATTGGATCCGTGAAATGCACGAATTGAATTCGTACTGTTTGAATTGCCCTCAAATTATCTGGCAATTGTCGAACGAATTTTTCAAATTATAGAGTTCGACGCTAAACAATTTTCTCAGCACGCAATTTGTGGGTGCCATTTTCCAGACGTCCCGAACGAATCGCCAAGAGATATCTCCGGCGATATATAACAAGCAAAAATGCGACAATAACAGTATCCTACACTGATCCTCGGTTCTCCGACCGATTTCCCCTAGCCCCGAGAATCCCCGAAAAAAGAAGGTCGCGGCCCTCGGTGCGGTAACTCATCGGATCAGTCGCGAGATTGCTGCTTCTCAGCGGAATCTCGTTTGCCACGGTGTGTGTCATAGTCGAGAGAAATACGTAAGATAGGCTTGGGTCCGAGGGCCGGTGGGTATTGTTCCGGTTGACGAATGAAACGGATCCTGCGCGTCTGTTGTCTCTCCTTTGTCCTTGCTCCGGTGTTTCCGTAGGGTCTTGTACGATTCCCTCACGGTTCCTTTGCAGTTCCCTTGCAGTTCCCGTGCGATTCCCTTGCGGCGAAACGGCATTGGCAATCTGCGAGACTGGTGTAAGCCACGCGGATGGAATATTAATTCGTGGGGTTAGGGTTACCAGTCTGAAAGAGAGAGGAAGAGGGAGAGGCCGAGGCGAGAGGCAAAGGCAAAGGCAAGGTAGACGCGCACACACACGCACGCACACACACACACATTCTCGAAGCTCGCGTCCCGACGCCTAGCCATATATCCACGTCGCCGCGGAAATATATATGCTGTCGGCGTGCCAGCCTTCTATCCCGTTTTTCCTTCCCTTAGTTATTGGTTTCGTCGTCGGGGCCGGATGCCGGGGAAGCGAGAGGAGACCACGGTCCAGGATACCCGACCCAGGACCTAGCCTTCTACTTCTTCTTATTCTCCTCTCTCTTCTCTCTCTCTTTCTCGCTTCTTCTCGTCGCTCTCTTTCAGCTTCGCTAGAGGAGAGACTCGCTAGGGAGGAGGAAGCGACGGAATGGTGAAAGGCGCGAGCTCCCTCAGGGACTTTAACCGAAACGTATAAATGGATGAGAGAGAGAGTAGCCGAACGACAGCGTTCATGCCTCCTGCCTCCAACCGGCTCCGAATTATGCTCTACTTCCCGGACAACAAGCTACGAACTCCGTCCCATTGATGGATCCGCGAGTTTACGCGCACGGGTCATCCCTGAGGTATCCTCCTGCGAAATCAGCGATGCGGTGGAGGGGATACCTAGCTGCTAATGGGAATAGTTGATGGCCGGTCGATAGACGGGTTATTGGAGCTTTTATTGCAGCTTTGAGTCGGTCCTTTTGGGAGCTGTGCGGAAATTGTGAATCTTTCGACGCGTTCTTCTTGTTTAACCCTGGACTAGGTACACAGAAAACCATTTTCCAGAAGCAATTGAATCGTGCGAAGCAAAAAGACCTAAAACTCCCACTCGATCTGGCGAACAACACCGATAGCAGGCGGATCGGGTCTCCCCGAAATCATAACTCCGTCCGCGCGATCATAAATATGAAAAGTACCTGGGAAACTGTCCATAAAAGAGCCAATAACGATGCCAGCTTACGCGGAAACCGCAACGACGTATAATTATAGCGTAATTATATTTTCTATTTTACCGTCGCACACAGAAATACGAACCAACAACGTTCGAGCGCTGCATCTCCCGTCATCGCTTCCAGTTAGGCGCATGTTCTCTGCGAATTTTTCTGATTCACCTAAGCGGAGCTACCTGTACATAGACACCGTTATCCACTTCTGCACGCGTGTCAGTACGAAGACGGGTAAATAAATTTCCCTCGGATCGGCCGCTGTAAACTGTCTAGTTTATGTAGCCGAGCTGATTGTCACCCTTAATCGGCCAGACTATTAAACGGCTTTTTCCCCGGGAGGAGTCGCGAAATTCGCATCTGTAAATCCTGCCGGTTACAGGATTCACCGCGATAAGGGCTGGTGTCAACGCTTTCAACCGCGACTGCCAGGTTAGGGTACCGTTGACGAGGTACAGATAATTGGGAATGGGAAATTACGCCGGCCGATACCGCGAGAGCCGCTCGCCGGCATAGGATAATGAGTGCGTTTCAAGCATTCCGTAGAACCTGTTCGCAGAAATTATAATTCGATACAATTACACGCGATTTTCAGTTACCCCGTGACTCATCCGACTCGTTAGCACCCCTCCGACCTGCTTTAATCGATCCCTGTAATTATTATTCGATGAATCGCCTGGCATTCTACGGGCGTGGCCGCGCTCCCCCTCGGAATAAAACAGTAATCTAAAATAACGGAATTGTATTTCATTCGTTTTGTTATCTTTATCTTCGACGTAACGCGAGGAGCGCAGTCCTCTGAGAAATTCGGACAAATCATTCTGGAATAACTTTTTACTTCGATTAATTAAATTGATTAAATCGTCCGCGATGGGTAGACTGCGGATCTTTATGCATTTAAGGGAAAAAATAATAATTATTAATTCCATCCTATATTAATTCCAGTTCATTAATATTATTGGAAAAAGAAGTAAATAGCTATGTAGCTCCTCCTGCATCTTGCAATTAACGCAGACAATTTTTATTTTTCAGAGAGATCCGTAGCCTCATAAGGAGATTACCCTTAGAATAGGAATCATTTATTGTTTAAGGATATTCGACGAGTGTTTTCTCACGGGGAGCTCGTATCGAATTTCCGCGAGCTGGAAGTTAGTCAAGACAGCACCTCCACAGCTGACACAATCCTCTGCTGATTATGTTAAAACGTTTTTAAAATACTGCCGGAATGGGGTGGGTTGCACAAAGGAGAGGGAGCCGATACGTTGAGATACGTAGCAGACGCGTGGAAGTTCCATTTTCTCGGTTTCCTCCGGAAAACGATTCGAACGCCGAAGAGAAGGGTACTTTCGAGCGGCCATCACCGCGAGAAAGCGAGGTTTTCCTTTTTCCGCTCGGGGCGTGCGTCTCGAGATCGACCGGCGCGGCGCGTCTCGAGATGCACTCGAAAGATTCTTCCCCAGCTCGTTCGACTGCTCAAAAAAGAAAGTACGAAACGCGGACCGCACGAAAACAGCAGTAAAATTGCCTGTGTGCAACTCGAGCCGGGTCGTTCGCGAAATTTATCGCTGTCGTGCACCGTGTACGCTGCATAATTGCCCGTGTTCGAACAATTCGAAATAAACGGCGATTACGTTAAAATCCCCCGCGTCATTCTAGACGCAGTGGCTCGCGTCTAGACGCAGTTCTGACGAAGTATGACGAATGGAGTACAAAAGACGCTGGGATAAGAAAACGCTGCGTCCAGACGCGCAAAGGAGATTTACGCAGCCGTGGAAACTCGAATGAAAATCATTCTCGCCGTTACCCGACAACGATGCTATTAATTACTGACATTTTTAAAACGAATACTGAGTCTACCATCTGGAAGTTTCGTTTCACGATTATCGCGTAGTAAATTATTTTTCTAAGCCGACATTAAATCACCAGAGATCACCCAGAACGCTTTCTACCATTCACTGCCTAATAAAAACACTGAATTTACGCGCAACTATTAGCAGATACGAAATTCAAGATAAGTTAGATACATTATAACCGTGCATGGGAAGATACTTCTCGCAGAAATAATTAGAAGATCAGCGTTAGGAGGAATCCAAGCGATGGAAACGTCAAAATGAGCAACAATATTAAAATTTTCCGCGGAAATTATCGCTGTATTTATATCTTTATCGTCCGTAATGCAACAAGATGAAGCAACAAGAAGCAAGCGGATATAAAAGTAAACGGTTAGGCGCAACGTGGTTGCGAAGATGGGCAGTAATTTCATTTTGCTATAGTTATTAATTAAGCCCGTTGAATCCCTATCAATTTGAGGCTTCACCGTATCAGTTTACAGCGATACTTTCGAATCAGAATTCACGCGGTCGTAAAACTAGCTGCAGAAACGCACCGGTGCATCCCTTCACAGACCGACGAAAACCGAAACCGCGTGCATTAAACTCGATAAAGAATCACCGTTGCCGTGGGTACCATCACGCATACCTTCTAAACAGCGGTCAAACAGATCAACCGCGGTAAAATCAAGATTACCTGGACTAACGAACGAATTTCGCTCGCGTAAACCCAGAAATTAAAGGCCGGAAAATTCACGTTCCCGATAATTCGACTTTCCCACTAATGAATGTATAGTAAGCACATAGGGATTCCAGTAATCAGTGTCAGAAAACTTGAGCATTTCCTGTGGCAATGTAAAGCAGTAGAAAATGGACATCGAAAAATTCAAGATATTCACGAGAGGAGTAATGTAGTTACTTGGACAGGTGTCCAGGTGAGGAATGAAGATATTCTGGATTCGATAGTTGCGTGGGCGGCAGTTCTATCGGAGACAACGACGGATCGAACACGAGCAGAGTCCCTAAAGGCTTGTGGGGGGTCAAGCGGCGAACAATACAAGTTAGGATCGTCGAATGGACACAGGGATTGTAAGGCAAATGGGTGACTGGCGCATTGGAAGAGGACCTGGGGAACCATGGCGCATAAACCGATACGGTTATTTCGGAATATCTGCAGCCATACGCGATCACTCGATGCTTCCATTTCAATGTTCCGCCCCTCCAAGCGTAAAAGTGGCGAAAATGCGTCTGGGATGGGGTGAGTTTCTGCGACCAGGACTGCTGCTGCCGTGAGAGAAAGACAGAGAGAAAGAGAGAGAGAGAGAGAGAGAGAGACCCCGCCAGTGTAATACCCCAGTGGCTGGGAAAACGAGCTATCGAGACGTAAACTTCTATACTCCCGGAATTAGCCCAGCAGAGTCCGGGGAGGAATCGCGGACGATTCAAAATTTCGCTCGATTCGAGTGCTCGGAAATGCTTCCGGACTCCCAGAGACACCCTCTTACGCTTTTTTAAACGAATCTCCATAAAACTGTCCCCGTATACGTTCCTGGTCTACCGTGACCGCAGAATTTATAGTATCTTTTTTAATTGGAAAGTCGCTAGCACAGATTTTCTTGAGAGAATTTCTGCGAATCTGTAGGACAGAATTCTTCGACAGAGAATTTATGACATTTTCGTACATGTTCGAGCATTTTTATGAATTTCAACACATGAAATAATGAATTTTCAAAGGGGATGAAATATATTTTATTCCATCCTAGTGTAGCAATTGCATAATTTTAGAAAATACAGCGATCCTTTGAGCTTATAAAATTTTCTGAGTTAACAAAGCTCATAATATTCTAGATCAAAATAGTGATCGTGAATGGTCGTGACGATCCGAGGGATGAGTGAGGGGAGTGGGGGTGTTGAAACACAAGTCGCTGGTAATTTACTATACGCTTTTATTTCGTTTGTATATCATAGATATAGCTTATGAGTATAATTCTACATCAAGTTTCGAAAATGGATACATTTACATTCATTGTCAATGGATTACCTTTTCGCCAGTGTTTCGGTCGGTAAACGTCGTATCGTCGCCGTCTTCGTCGCATCGCCACCCTCGTGTGTCGTTCATCATTATTAATTATTATTATTATTATTAATTTTCTCATCTTCTTTATCGCATACCGGCATACGTTTTTTTCTTTCTCGTCGTACGGTTGTATAATACTAAATCTTGAAATAGTCGGTTAGACATGAGAGACTCCATTATTCCGTTACTTTTATTATTTTTTTTATTACTTAACGTGGTAGGTAGGTATTGAAGGACAGCTACGCTCTCTTATCAGTTATAGTTATTACATTAATTAGGTATCATCCAGCGGCACTCGGCGAGCCGCGGGCGACCGCGATTTTTCTATCGTGGTCTACCGATCGAACGCTTCGATCGATCCTCTCTCACTTTATCATTCGATCGATCGATCGACAACCGGCCGCGGCTCCCCGCTTCACTGAGCAAACGTTAACGTTTACGTAGTGTTAATTATTTACATCGAAGAAAAAACTCTTGAAGTAATACACGGCTTTTCCATTCATTTTAATTGTAGGTACAGCAAAAGACGATAATTAAGATCTAGATCCACGGGCTTCATTCGATATTTCCGGTTTTCTTTATTCGTCCGGTTTTTCTTTTTTCTTTTCTTCGTTTATTCATCTATTTACCTCCCCGCCTCAATTACGTCCATCTTAAACTGTGTTATGTATCTCTATATGCATGTATCTTATGTATGCTTACCATGTGTTTTATTTTTTTTATTCATTTTACGTTATTTACTCTTGTTTATTTACGTATTTCGCGGCGTTCGTTCGCGTTTGCCAACCGACGAATGTTCTGTGTGCGTGTGTGAGAGGTGTGGTTCGTTCGTTCGCGAGCTCGGCTCGAAACAAAAGGGAACGAAACGAGCGGACGCGAGAAACAAGAGGGACAACAGAGACCATGATGGAAAACAAGAAAAGAGAAACAAAACAAACAGAGACAAACAAGCGCCGCGAGACCACGAAAACGAAGATTCTCGGCCTCGATGCGTTGACGATGACCGCGAGAAGCAGAGGTACAACACAACTTTCGCTTGTGGACAACAATAAAAATCGATCACAGTGCGTCGAAGCGTCCGAGCCACTCGAAAACAGATACACTCCTTCTTCCCGATCGAGGTGAACAAAACGATTAATAAACGACATGTGCACAAACCCGGCTCTACGTGTGGCTTTCCACTCACTTTTCCACCTTCTCCTCTCTTTCTCTCTCTCTCTCAATTATCATTACTCGGCTTACAATCTAGCAATTAGACTGCGGATTCGGCATTTTCTATTTTATTCATAGAACACAGCAGTCGAATAGGAATTTCTTTAATAATTTCAGGAATATTATACAATCTTGATACTTTATTTAAGATTTAACCTTTAAAAGATCAAATTATACGTTCAGAAGGAGTTTCTAAAGAGTTTTTAAATGGTAATGCACAGAATCCGCAGTCTCTAATAATAAAAAACCGCGACTCGCTCGGTCGTCGAAACGATAAACAATGGCTACTCGCGTTAGGCGACCGCGGAATATAACGGAGGTTCACAAAGAGCCTCGAGGGTTGCGGTCCTTTCACTGGGCTCGGGGATGAAAACCACCCTCACGCGGAGAGCGCAAAACCCTCGAGGCGTCATCGACCCGCTAAGAAACTAACCGGCAGGATAAAAAGAGTCGCGTAGTACATTCGCGAAAGTGGGACAGCTGCCAATGAAAGAAACAACACTTGCGAGTGTAGACGACCAACAGCTTCGCCGAACTTCGGGAACGATTCGCAGCGAGTCAGAAACCGAGTGACAAAACCCAAAATACAAACCAATTTTCCTATTTTCCTATTTTTAAATCAATATAAAATCAACTTTAAGTATGTTTTATGTAAAATAAAAATTGTGATTTACCAGCTTCAATGAGCTTAAATTCAGATAATCATTTTAGCCAACGAATGTTTGATTTGTGGTAAAAATGGCACTCATAGTGTCAACCGTAGGTTGGTATAGTTCGAACAGGTTTGTCTTGATAGAATTAGGCCATTTTTGATTTCCGACCGCTATTAGGCGATCCCGTCCATAAGAGCACGCGAACCGATCCTAAGGTTCCCTAACACGCAGAATAGAAAGAACGCAAGATAGAAATAATATATTACAAGCAGACGCACCGATTCTCAGTGTTGCCGTTCTCTTCCTTGCGCTTCGAACAACGAGCGGCGATCGAATCCGCGTACTATGGTCTCGGTTTTATGGCACGATGGACACGGAGGGTCTGCTGGTCGATCGTTGACGAGTAGAAAAATGGTTGGACCATGGTACGAGGGTGAATCGCCATTCCCCGTGCTCGTAACGTTTAAATATCTGTACATCTGCACCGCTGGATCAAAGAAAGAATTTTCCTGTTCTAACGAATCTCTATGTTCCACCCTTCGATCTCTTATCACGGACATTTCGAACATCGAAGGGTGGAGTAAAAAATTTTATCAAATTTTATATACGTCTGTTAACCGTCAGATAATATCCAGATCGAAGATTACTATGATATTAGAAAATAAAAGTTGGGAAATCGAACGCTTTCTTCGATCGAACGCAAACCCAGCAGCACCGCAACCACCACTCTCTCTCTCTCTCTCTCTCTCTCTCTCTCCTCGCATTTAACAAAAAACAAATATACGAAAAAATATGAAAAATAAACAGTTCATAAATAAACAATCAGATTTACAAGGTAAAAAAAGAAAATATAACAAATTCCTTCGTTTTTTCGTAGACTCCGTGACACGGATTCGGTGATCTCAACACGCCTATTTAAATATTACGCTTTTTCTTTCGTCTACGTTACTCTTGATCGGACACGCGATTAGTATTCCAAGAATAGAATTCACTTTGATTTCCGATCGAAGTAGTGTTCCGTGTGTAGTACGGCGCGACTCATGCTTCATTCACTCATTTGAATTTCTTCTCACTCGCACGATTTCGATACAGTTTTCCTTTTTCTCTCTCTCTCTCTCACTTTCAATCTTTCTCTCGTCTTCTCTCTCACTCTTTCTCTCACGCTTGCGATCAGTCTGGCACTCGACAAAGAAAGAACGTCGTGACATCGTTTCGACCGACGCTTGAGCCACACTCTACAGTGTTTTCTTTTTCTTTGATTTTCCGATTTTCTCCGCGGACAATTTTCCTTAATTCGGATAAGAGAAGTCTCGTCGAGGGATTCTTTCTCCTCGGATTCGTTTCTAGTCACCGTCGTCGACACGAGGAGAGTGTACATACATAAACGCTCGTGGTTTCATAATTAACGCGAGTTTGGCAAGTCGGGCAAAAAGTTGTACTACATTAGAACGCAATTATCGTCGACGTTTTCGTCTTGTCGTGTTCGCTCGCGTGTGTGTTTTGCCTTCTCAGGATTTCTCATATTTAGTATATATAATATATACATATATAACTTACATGTATATATGCATACGTGTAGACCTAGTCGATATTATTAAATTCAATATAATACATCTATAATATAATGGTAAGAATAGAGCGAGTAAATCGTTTGGATGGACAAGGAAGGGACAAGGAGCGTGTGTGTGTGTGTGTGTGTGTGTGTGTGTGTGTGTGTGTGTGTGTGTGTGTATTTGTGTGTGTCCTGATGAAAGGATTTTCCACGGTTTTCAGAGTGTGTGAGGGTGAAAGGGGGTGAGAACCGGTGAGTGTGGAGTACGAAGAAGCGTTTATGAACGATACATGATATGAATTACGCCGCGGTTATTTGGAATAATATTCTATAACAATGTAGATGCCATTGGTAGCTTAAAAGGTAAGCCGAGAGAAAGCTTCGTATGTGGACGGCGCCCGCACAGTTTCATTTTACTCTAATTATCATCCGTCGATCCTCTCCGACACGCGTGCACGATTTGGGAGACAGTCGAGTCCTTCTTCGACATCTATCAACAATTCCAACCAACAAATTCCATCGAGAAAACACTCGGAAGACGAGAAACTTAACAGGGAATGATCGAGAGGGTTCCACGTTTTTTAAACTAAAATGCAACGAGAACTCGGCTAGCAATGAAATCAGGGATGTAAAAATGGGAAACAGGAGGAAAATGACAGGACTCGACCTCCCAAATCGGTGACGGGATCCCGACAACCGGCATTTTTCCCGAGGAAAATGTCTCGCGTGAACGCGCGCCACGCTCGGCCACTTCCGATCCTCTCCTTCCGCTTCTTCTTCATCGTCTTACGCTCCTTTCTCATCGTTCGATTCGACTTGAAACGCAGTTTACTAACCGTTAAAGACCTTAATGCATACGTACGTATATAACACGGCCGCTACGAGTCTCGCCGCTCGCGAGCAACTGTACAAACCACCCTCTAAGCCTTAATCGTCGATAATTAATCGGTAGTGTTCGTTACGTATATCCCTAATTTGTCGGACGCATCGGCGCCGCCCCTTTTACGGCCTCTGTCCGCCAATAACAATTCGCCAATTAATCTTTTTGCATCGTCAAGAACCTCTGCACGATTTTATAAACCAGATTCGAAAGAAAAAGTTTAATATATTTCGCTCCTACCCCCACTACTCCACGGTATAGACCACTGTGTGACGTCATTGAGTCAGTTGACCAATAGGAAATACCTTGCGCTACTTACGTCGGCTAAAAAAGATTAAAATTGTTGGAGAAAAACATACTCAACGACACTGTTTGAAAATGATAATAAATCAGAATATGTATGCTAAAGCAATCGAATCATCAACAATTAGAAACAATATTTAAACCTACTAGAAAATCGACCTGTTTCTCGTTTTACATTTGAACAATAACGTCCCGTTTGTCAACCCTCGGCGATTTCCAGCGATTTCTCCCTTCGGAGGGATGTTTCCAATTTTTCCAATAGAACATTTTTTTCGTCGCATCGAGGGGAAGAAATTTTGGAAGAGGAAATTATCGTCGAGCTGGGACCAGAGAACGCGTCGCGTTTATCAACCCCTTGAAAATTCGATAACCGAGATTACCCGGAGCGGAACCGATATACGACCTTCTTCACGATTTTCTTTTCTTTTCTCTCGTTCTGCTCCGTTTCCCTCCGTTTTTTCTCCCTCGATTCGTGTCCGATTATATACCGCGGATTTCTAGCTACCTGTCTCTCTCTCTTTCTCTGGCCGGAACCGCCGAAGAAGACATAGTTGTGCGTCACCGGAAGTTGGAATGATACTGATCCCAAACGAAGAAAGAAACCGCGCACGCGAGCGTGACATGTTAACGCGAGGCGAAACGAACATTACGCGATGCTTTCGAAGAAATGAAAAAGGCGTCGGACCGTGTTTCGCACGCGAACCGTTCCAACCCCTTTGGACGCATACGGAAGATTATCCTCGTCGAGGATTTTCATGCACACTCGTTACGAACGTTGCCAATTGTTTTTGCGCGAATCGATTCTGGGTCGTCGTGCAAATATTGCACATCGATTTTAATACAATTTTTTGTGAAAGATTGGAAATGTTAAATTTGTGTTTCTCAACCCCAACAAGAGATATAGTATCAACTCCTTCTACCTTTGTTTTAGACAGTAAACATTTGCAATAAACGTACAGAGATTTTTATTAAAAAGATTCATAAAGTACTATGCGGTCTCAGAGATTCCATATTTTAATCAAATAACAGTAGATAAATCTACAAGAGTTTTGCAAACCGATAGAAACGAAAATAAGTCTATTACAACTAAATAAAAATTGAGTAACTACAAATATAATAGTACGCAAGAAATAAGACTATAACAGTTTTCCTATCAGATGATAAAACACAGGTCACAATAAATTTTTCTAAGACCAATATATATATATATATATAAACAAGCAAACGATCAAATACTATTTTCATGATGGCCCATCACTTAAATGACTGGCAAAAGTTGATTAACACCAATGAGCAACATTTGCACCCTCTTCGCTTACGAATTTGTTTCAACCGGAAGTGCAATTATGAAACTGAGCACGGGGACAAGTTTTAAACACTATGAAAACAAAAAACTGAAATAACGAAACGAACTTGGAGCTCATAGAATTTTATAAAAAAAAATTAACAATTCCGTATTTTCGGAACGATCAGCGTCAGTGAAATTGGGACTCGGCAGCTATAGTCTCCCACGGAACTCTTTTTCGAAAACCACACCCTGTTCGCTCGAGAGTGGCTCTCGAAAATAGAACTTGCTGTCAGAAATCGTTGACGCCAACGAGTTCTACCATCTACAGCTATTCTCGAGTGAACAGGCAGCTTTACGCACACGTGTGCACCATGTCCTACGCTATTTTCAACCGGTCTTATTCCCTCGGTTCGATCTACTCCGCCATTACGTCGTGGAAACATCGTTTACGATTACGCGGGGGTGGTCGGGGGTGGTTCGAGAGGAAATATCAACAAGCACCTCGCCTGTAGCCACGCATGCTCGGAGCTTAATCGTTACTTTACGTACACGGGAATATTATCGCTAACGGTACTGTTACTTTAGGTAATTAGCGGTACAGTATTTAATACGAATCCTATATCCACTTTGACTACGACCCCCGCGCCGACAGTGTTTTTTTCTTTTTATTCCCCGTAGAATGTTTCCCCCCCCCCTTAAAAACGACGCTATGCCTTGATTACGGACGTGTCTATTAAACTTCGTGGTTTCGTTTTGTCGTTCTCCCCCTATCGTCTAGAGCACACGGTTGCGTAAAATCGAGCTAAAAACATCCCCCTATGTTTCGTCGCAAGGTAACAAAGTCTTATCTATGTATGCGTTTATTCATTTTTTCTCACCGGTTTCGACACTTCGTTTTTTTTTGTTTCTCTCAGCGATCGTCTGTAAGATTCCTTACGTACGTCACACGTATCCTAAATTCTTAGCAGGCTACTATCAAAATCGTTTTCTTTTTTTGTTTCTTTGTCCTTAGAGCGCGCGCGCGGTACAACAGATTCCCCGTTTTGTTCTCGTATAATATATTCTATGTTCATATATATATACTTTTTTTCTCATTCTCATATAATAATATAGTCGTTACTTTTAATATATATATAATATGTATATCGTGCGGTATTGTGTACACTAGGATTTTACAATCTGGTAAATATATAGTCACTGGACGATTCGTACAACGGATTCCCCGCCTTCGTGGAAAACTAAACAACTCTCCGACTATTCTCTCTTTCTCTCTCTCTCTTGGTTCGAGTTACGTATATGTTTCTGCAAATGTTTCGACGATTCGTCACCGCACCCTTCCACCCCCACTCCCCTCGACGCGCGCGCATTGGAAAAAGGAATTCCTCGCCGATCCTTGCCGATAAAACTTAACGATTTGTAAGAGAGAAAAATGATAATAACAATAAAAGAACGGTGGCAAACACACAGGGGAACACGCACGGTAACGAGCAGCGAGACAGGAACATTAAATCACCGAGGGTGCAAAAAGCTTTCGAGAAACCGATCGATTCTTCTCGCGTGATACTCGACCATCCAACGCGCACCGATCGATCGATCAACGTGGAGGATCGTCACCGGAAGAAACGGCTCGGAATGCCTTGTACGAATCGCATCGACGGACAGCAGACCCCAAAAATAATCAGGCTTCGATTTCTTTCTAATCCCGAGTATGCGTTTCTCTTTTTTCTTCTTTCTTTCTCTCGGTCTCTCTCGTCTCATTTCTCGCGCGGCTGGCTTCGTCTACCTTTTATCCGCGTCTACGTCGAGTTCTACCGTACAGTATTAACAACAACGGCCTCTATATCTATGGAAAAAAGGTCTACCCTGACACCAAATTACGTATTTAATGTACTAAGAGTGAGATACTCGTTCGGTGATGTGTCGTCGTCCGTGTAAGAGAGCCTGAGTGCTTTCTCTCCTTCCCCTCGCTCTCTCTCTCTTCCTTGCTCTCCTTCTTTCTACGGCACTATACAGATCCTTGGGTTCTTCCCTTTTCTCGGATTCGTCCTCTACCATTGTCCAGCTGGCACGCACGATACAATGGAACGAGATATTAACGTCAAAGGAACGGCGAAAAGCGAACATTCGACAGGGATAATTTTAACTTTGCGTTGATCCATCGAATGTGGACTAACTAGCAATGATTTTAACTCGTTAGCACCTTTGTAGTATTTCAACAGAAAAAAATATTAATTGCTCGTTGTCAGTCGAGAGCATGTTATTTCACAAAATGATTATAATATAGAAAAAAAACTGGTGCTTTAAATTCCTTCGCGTAACTTTCGTAACAGATTTAACAAAATTAATAGAATGTTAGACTCCACAGTGTTTTATAACATTAACTAAAATGGTTTTATGTCTTCAATTTAAGAACAAAAGTGGCCAGCATGTCGATGGTTTCAACGTATCAACGATTTTAGATTCGACTCCCAGCCGAATAACCAAACATAAAAATTAATAGAGAGAACAACGAACCACCGCAAACCGAGCAACATTCGTTTGAAAACAAAAAGAAGAAAACAAAACTGTAAAGTAGAACCTGAAAAATCCGTGACGAGGCTGGATCAGAGGAGACGGTCTTCCAGACAACGTCTCGATAAATTATCTTAGATAATATGGAAAACGCAGTGCTTCCTATACAAGTTGTCTTGTATATTAACGAAAGCCTTTTGGCGATACCTGGCGCGATATCGTTTGTGAGATCGAACTGAAGCGATAAATGAGTGCAGCCTTCCCGAACCGACTGTGCCGCCTGTCAAACTCGACAATTTCTGTTCTCTTTAGATCGAGCATGTGTCACTGGTCTTTTTGTGTTTTTGTTTCCCAAAATGATTTCGACGTGATTCGACAGTACGATTAATTTTTTAAACCAGTGGAAAACGGTATTCCCTCGCTAGTTGCTCGCGGTATGGGACTGCCAGTGAGCTTGTAACGAGGCGAACGTAAATCCCAACTTGGTGCAACAACTAGCAGTCGATTCTTTTAAAGATTAACAGCGATTCAGATATATCGTAACAATTTCGTGAAACAAAACGGGTCGACAAATATTTCAAACTTAAAGGACACTTATAACTCGATAACACAAACAATTCGTTACTTAAATTAATTAATTACATTGGCACACTCAACAACTGTTCAACTAAATACATTTTCGTCTCACCCTAGCGAATATTAGAACAAAATTTCGTTCGTTTCTCCAGTGATATTCACGAGATATCAATGAATGGACATCTAGCGAGGGAATACTGTGCTGCCCCGGTCCCGACCGACGCCCGAAAACCGACGGCGAAAGCAGCCCCCTAAACCCTGCGAATTTCGTTACGCCTCATAAAAAAATAAATTTCTCTATTTGAACCGCTGATCTACTGGGGTCGACCCAAAGATGGACACGAATCTCTCATTCGAACAATCTAGATACAAAAAAAGAAACACAACCGACGATTAAAAATCTAATAAAAAAAAAGTTCTTCCATACTCGAGCACGGTTCGAATAAAATTCTGCCCATCTCCGGAGTGTCCCACGCTACGGTAAAGATCGAGACCAAAGCTGCGAATGAAGGCGCGTTGATCCCGTAGATCCTCGGGCGTCGGCTCGATCCGGATCGAGGGAATCCAGGGAAACCAACAAGAGTAACAAGAAACTCCGATGCAGGTATCGTGCGTCGGAACGCGCAAACAGGATCGTGTTTTGCTCTTGCGGATCCTTGCGTCAGAGCGCGCGCGTCAGAATGCCGCGCCGCGGATATTCCCTGGGAGCGTTTGTTAATTCGCCTAATTGCAGCGCGGAGTCACGGAGAGGCAACCACCGCCGCGCCGAGCCGAGCGTAAACCACGGCTAATTAACTCTGTAAAAGGAGAGCTCGGCGAACGGCATCGATTTGTACCACGAAATTCCTACCGGCCGAGGGAACTCGGCTGGCGCGATCGTTGCGCATAATTCCTGTGATCCTGATCGTCCGAGCGAAGCATGCGCTCGATTCCGAGGTTCCTGATGCTCGCATGATCTCGCTCGATGTTGGACAAACCTGGCCTCGGTTTCACCTGTCACGAGGAACACACCTGCGAAGCGTTCGAACGGTAAACCGTTCGAGAGGTTTGGCGAGGTTTAAGGAGTGTGTTTGCTGGACATGGGGGTGGTTCGGGGAGGTTGGTTTTGGGTGCAATTAGACGAATTTCGATCGGTTTGATCGGCTGGCTCCCTCGGCTGAACGCGCGCGTCTTCTTTCTCACTGGTGATCGGCCCAAGAGCGGCGACAGGGCCCTCGGCACGTCTAAAACTAATTTCTAGGTCGCGATCATAATCGCGATCTCCTCCTCGTTCGTCCTCGCGTGTCCTTGTTGGCAGTGATCGTCCGCGGCGACCGAACACACACGCTCGTCCCGTTTCTCGTTCCCGCGGCGATCGATTAACACTATACATTTTTATACGTTTCTAGGAATCAGTCGCAGGCTAGGTCCTCCTTTGGCCCAGCCAAAATAAGTACGTACGTAGTTCTCGAGGGTTGCGTTTACTCCGCATCTATACGCTTCGCGTTCCTCCCGCGATCTGTCTCTCTAACTGTCTACGATTTCGTGTGTATTATGTCCTCTCCTATACCACGTGTACCACGTTTCACGGAGAGTGTATGCTTGCCTGTATGTGTATCTTAGAGTGTATGTACGCGTGTCTGTGTGTCTATGTATGTGTGTATGCATGCGTGTGCGCGGATTTTGAGTGTTGCAGGTGTTCGTCGCGAATCCATTCGTTCCTTTCTTCCGTCGAAAAAAGCAAAAGAGACACAGACGACCGATATCGGAACATCGTCGCGCGCCCACTCTTTCTTCGGCTTCGCCCCCGTGCTCGCTCCCGTTCTCGGATTCACCGAAGAGCACAGAGTCCTCTTTCTATGTCCTCGAACTGTCTATCTCTTTCTCTCTCTTTCTTTCTGTCTGTCCTCGTACCTCCCCGGTATAAAAACGAAAATGAGAACAGAGAAGATCGCACACGGGCAAGGCCTCCCACGCGAACACTCATTCCGAGTCCTCCGAAAGAGTGAAAACACAGTCCCTCTTTCTTTCTTTCGTCCCGTCTGTCCGTCTATCTCTCATCCGCTCTGTCTTCTCTCTTCGGTGGATGTCTGCGCGCCGAAACCGCTGCGTCCAGTCTCCTGTTTCTTCTTTAAAAGAAAGACAACCGGCCCAGCAAAGTCTCCTATGTGGGCACTTTACTGACCGCCTTGAGCAGATCGCTTTGCGTCTTGTCCAAACCGCTGACATGATGCGGTTGCTGATGTTGAAGCGCCGCGTTCTGCTGCTCCTGCTGCATCTTCGCTTGCTTCTCCGCCTGCTGTTTCTTCATCATGTCCTGCTCCTCCCTCTCCCGCCTCGCCTGCTCGTTGATCTCCTTCACCGCCCTGAGCTCCTTCTTCAGCTTCATCCGTCGGTTCTGGAACCAGATCTTGATCTGCCGCTCTGTCAGGCACAGGGCGTGCGCGATCTCTATTCGCCGCCGTCGCGTCAGGTAGTGGTTGAAGTGGAACTCCTTCTCCAGCTCCAGGGTCTGGAACCGTGTGTACGTCTGACGGCCCCGACGCCTCGGACAACCGTTCGGCCCTGGAAACGTCAGAAACGCAGATTTTCCTAGGTTAGTTTTTTCATGCTGGACCGGGCTCCATTGTTCAACCCTTTGCACTACCACAGTCAATTCAGAGCCGACTCGATCAAACAACTTTCTCTAATTTTCGCGAACAAGTCAATATTTTTTCTTTTTTCTGATTGTCTAAGATTTTATGGTTACTACGATATTCTCGTAACGATTTTCCAATTTCTACGTTTACAGACGAAGCACAGTCGATGATGAGAACTTTGTGGGAGAACTTGACTGTTTACTTACCCAGTAAGCGTGCAAGGAGTGCAAAGGGTTGCCTGACCGGATGCTAATCAGCGCGAGAAGCGAATTGACTGGCGATGCTGTATCATGTTGGAGACGAGATCGTTCGCATAGACTGCGGATTTTACGCATTTATCACAAGAATTAACGAATGAATAAGAATCGGGCTCAAAGCGTTTCAACACACCGATGAGTTTATTCACATCATTAGAGGGATCAAGATTCTTCTCTAGCATTGATCCAGAAAATTTCGCATAATGATCCGCAGTCTGGATATAAAGGTTTAGTGGGTTCTCTAGAGCGATGGAGTATTGATGCTCTATTACGCTCGACAAGAATATTCAATCTCGCCAGAGAGGCCATCTTCGAGAGGTCCAAGCTGATGAAGCTGCCTCACCGTGGAGCCGTAACGATCAAATATTTAGGCCTCGATTATTCGTGCTAATGATATGTTAGAGCAGCACGATCGAAAACATACTATTCAGATCTTCGCTAAAAATTGTCTTATTTAATCCTCTAATTTATATCCGCTAAACTAGTTGCAACTATTCACAAACAATTACTTAATCTTCGGTAAAAATGGTTCCGCTCAATCTACCAGTTCACGCTACTTAAAATATTGCAAACTGTTCGGAGGAATTTATATCGTTATTAAAACTTGCTTTACCAGCTTATGCTGCGTAAAACAGTGTAAACGCTTCTTCAACGGCACAGCAGAATTTCAACTTCGCTCAATGTATTCTAGTTCTTATCTATTCTAAACAGCTTACGTATGTGAGAGAAGCGTCAGGATATTTGCAGTAATGTACGCGTTTCTCAGCAGTTTTTTCAATTTTGTGGTCGAGCCGTGGATAGTGAAAAGTACGGTTATGAACGTTCATTCGTGATTTTTATTAGAAAAATCTTGGGTAGCGAATAATGCAATTGATCTGCTTCTTTATTCGTCTACAGTCTACGTCAACGAATTGGTAAGACAGTTTGATGTTTTCGAAAAGTAGTCGATTATCTGGCAATTTAATTTCGCGGGACCGGGAAGCCATCACGAAGCCGTTGAATAATTCCTGGCCCAGGGGTGGATTGCCAGCCGGGTAAAAAACGCCGAAAAGCCTTTGGAAATTCGTGAAATAATTTATGGTGTTGCCGTCAGTATCGGCAAGAAGCGAACGAGTGTTGGTCGCCGCGGCGGACCTGTCACGTATTTCACGTGGCTTCGCAAAACACGAACGCGGCGCGGCGCGGGACCCGTTCGTGACCGTTTTCGACGGCGAGAAAGAAGGGTACCCGATCATGCACGTCGCTCCTCGTTACGTAAGCCGTACAGTTTTCCCGTGTTTCTTTCCCGGCGTGCTGCGAGCTGCGTGTCGTTCGACGCGGTCACAAATCTTAACTCTCTCCTCACTTTCTCTTTTTCCGGGTTTTTTCGGCGGGCGGTCTAAAAAGAAAAGGAAAAAAAGCGAACACCGCCGCCGTACACAGATGGGTCAGTTTATTGCAGGGGTTGAGGGAAATCTCTGAGAGAAAGAGTGCCAACACGGAGTGAGAGAGAGAGGGATGAAGAAGGGACGAGGAAAAAAGAAAGTTTCCCCGAAAAGTCTCGTAGCCCATTGTACCGAAAGTGAACCCTTTCTTGAAATGCCTTTTCCCTCGGCCAACTTTCTCCTGGCGCAGGAGTCAAAGTCGTAAAACGGGGTACGCTGAATTTTTTATGGTGTTTAGGTAACTATCGAGCTGCGCTGTGTCCGTACCGTTGCCGGGCCGGCCGCTAACCAGGTAAAAAGTTCTCTGCTTGTCATCTGGCCTTGTACCTGGAGCCGCAGCTTTCGAACCCGTCGTAAAGCTTGCCCGAGACTGAATTCCGCGACACGTCGAAGCCATTACCGAATAATGCCGGTTTGTTCGCCGAATCGACTGACAAGGGAAACGACAAGCTGCGATTCCTTGAGGAATCTATCGACGGCTCCGGCAATACACTAAAATATTGCTGGCTCCGTTCGCTTATACCACAGCTACTCGATATGGATGCCAGGATCTAACAAGACTCTAACTCTTAAATTTTTTAACATTGTCATTCAGCCTTTGCTTATTTTTTATATTACTATGAGGTTGATATAGGAGTCATTCAACGATCACCATTTTTTGATAATGCTATCTCCAATATTCCAGGGCCCAATGATAAGAAATTAATGTGGTCTCAGAAACGAAGATTGGAAAGCAAAGAAGTCTAGGGAATGTAACCTATCCGGACCTGACTAGTTTTTGCAGACTTGAATTAAAACAACCTATTCGAAAAACAACAGTCTCCTTCAGACCTCTTATACGCCTCCGCTCGCAACGAAAACTACTACCTTTGTATTTTTGATCAACGCCAAGCAGATCGAGAATTAGACTAGGCTATAAACAGTATAGATAATTGGAGTTTCTTTGTATCATCTACCAGCGACTCGCGAAAAAGGGTGTGAACCACGTAGGGCCATTCCGACGCCATTACCAATTGTGTTCGCAATCTCCCAGACGCAAACAGTAATAAAATTAAATAACCGCGTCGACAAAAGTCGCCGGTCCCGGTCCGCGGCTCACGAACGATTTAAAATGGCACCTCGGCCATTCACGGGCCAGTCGCGCAACGAAATAGGGCGTCTGCGGCTCGTAACGGGCCGGCAGAAGAAGACTTGATAAATTTCTCACGAGCAATTTTCGCAATTGGCCCAGGCGTAATTTCGCTTTTGACCGTCGACAAGGGGAAAGGGGTGGGGCGACTGAGGAAGACAGAACACGAAGAAAGGAAGAAAGATAGAAAGAGAAGGGGCCTCGTATTTTCGGTTCGTCGCTGAGGAAACCGGTTCCCCCGGTGCAACGAGGGGACAGCCATAATACCATCATTCTCACGAAGACGCTGAGTGGCCATATTATTGCCTCGTGATGAAGCAAATACGCGCTACCGACCAATAAAAGATAGCCAGATTTTGTGGTGCGCCGGGGTCGCAAGCTCGTGCACCGAGAACACGCGATAAGAACTAGGATACTAAGAAATTGTAGTGTATACTGAAATACGAGTTCATCGGGAATTGTACAATCCGAACGAATCCCTGAAACACTTCGTCTACTTCTCGGTATTTCTCCACTTAGGCATACCAAAACCAAAGCTGGCGCCAATAGCACGATGTTCCACTCTGCGCACAATGTAATCGAGATAAATCCCAGAATCTCTGGTCTCATTCTCGAGTAGTCATCCGGTTTTCTCGAGTTTCCCGCGAACGACCGTGCTGCGAGCGTGTCCGTACGATTCAATAGCTCATGTCAGAGAAAGCGAGAGAGAAGGAGTGGGACCATCCGGTGCTCGTCATTCAAAACCGAGAAAGACGAGGGGCCAAGAAGACGTAGAGGAAAAAAAACGAAAGAAAGAAGGAAACGGGAGAAGCACGGGAGGGAATGCCGGGAATGCTGATATTGAATTCAGCATGGCCGTTCGCAGCAGTGCGGTCCAGGATTCAATGGGTGTGCGTGTCTCTGAGCACTGTGTGCGTGTGCGCGCCGCCTGTTCACGAATCTCTGGGTGAGGTCTCCGTGCAACGGTGTTGGTGAGACGCGTACAAACAAGAACATCCACGGTATTCGACGGGACGTCTCTGTGTGCGAGCGTAGCCAGCGCGAGCGTGGTTTTTTGGAGTTGTGTGTGTGAGTTTGGCTCACGTACGCTGGCCCGGTGCAGCCACAGCCACAGGGGTGGTTTGCTGAACCCCCGAAGGGTGGGCCATAGGTTACCCTGGCAACCGGAGGGAAAACCATTCCATCCTGCTGCCGGCACATCACGCCAGGGGCGAGTCAAGCAGCCAGAAAACCCTCCGCTGCATCCTCATCCCCCTTCCCACCCCTTCGAACCCCACGAGCAATCTCTCTCAACCCCTCCAAGCCGTTCCTCAGCCGAGTTCGCTGCTCCTACACCACCGGCGAACCTGATTGTCCCCGCACTTCAACCGCCGTAAATATCCGCGAGACCGTCGACCAAGTGCTGGCGCGAGCATTATCAACCATTCCGCCGGATCCGGCTAATGCCCCCGTTGAATTTACCGTGGACTTCCTTTTTACCCCAATCGGGCTTCCTTTCGACTGGGTTTTATCTGGATTTTGATGAACTTCGAGGCAGACCGAATCTGTTTGCGGATTTTCTTCTCGTGTCCACCGTCTTCTTTTACCTTCCCGTATATGTAGTTGCTTCTCCGTTCAATATGTTTAACAAATATAGGCAAATGTAGAATTTACCAGGGACTCCCTATTTCTGCCATCCTTCGACTCAAGAGAAATTGTATGAAAATTCAGGAGAATGAAAGAAGAAGCGAAGTTGGGAGCTAAATCTATCCGCCTCCGAAAGTGTTGGTATCTCCTATCCTAATCTAGCAATCTGCGTTCTTCATCGGATCTGCTTAATGGTTCAAAATGATTCGATCTCGCCTCGAGTATCATCGTAGACTTCATAAAAATATCAAGAGAGACACTATGAGAAGGAAGAGGGACGGATGAAGAAGAACTTGAGAACTAAATCTGTTTGTGTCTGAAACTGTTCAATTTGTGGTCCCCGTGTTCTAATCTTCCCATAATCTTCGTTTCTCATCGAATTTAGTTAATGGTCCAACATAATTTGATCTCGGGCCTGACTTCGCAGGATTTCGACGAAGTTTACGAACGAGTCTACTAGCTCTCTCCGAAGCGTTCAACTTATGATGCTCCTGTTCTTTCTCGTCGGAGCTAGGTCTTTGTGCAGAGGTTACGAATAACCGTCTTTTATACTCTCATCCTCTTCTGGGTCCTCTCGGTAACGTTTTCGACGAGGATATCTGGGTTGTGGAGCCTGTTGGCTTCTTGAAGTGTGAAGTCTCTGCGTCTTCCTCTCAAGCGTTCCATCTTTTCGTCCCATTTAGCCGATGGTTCATGGGACGTTTCTAACATTAATGTACACTGTTCATCAAATATCATTTCTCGACTGATTAAAATATGCTTAGAAAAATCGAGAAACTGTCTGTAAATGCACTCAACGGCTCAGCTATTCGTGCAGCCACCGGATGCATTGGTTTTCAAAGCGTTACGCCGCAGAAACCAGTCTTTCTCTGCAAATGTTCTTCATTCCTCCGTCGTATTTAGCGAATGTCTTGACATAACTCAGCGGTAACTCTGTCTCCTCGTCTCCCGGTCGTTCCCAGGTCTCAGCACGATTTCGATGGGATCGAGCGTCCGGGATGCCTTTGCGACCGATTCGCGCGGTTTCTCGAGGATTTTTCTTGCGAACAATTTTCGCCGGGGATGACGCGCGCGCTAGGCACGTCGGGATACAGCGGCAGCGGTAAGCTAGGCTACTGCGAGATCCCGAAGAATGCAGACGTGGAGAAAGGAGCGAACCGTTCTGCGAAAGGAAATCGCTCGCGGTGAGTAAGTCGCCCGGTTATTTTCACGCACCGCGCTCCACGCTCGATAACCCTCGATCGGCGATCGCCGATAACCCCGGGATTTCGAAAAAGCTCACGACAGAATCGTGTAATATGCACGAGAGGTTGCCTATCGATCGATAACCTCTAGAGCTCGGTAGCGGGGACCGATCCCCGGCGTTCGTTAGAGCGCGGATTTATTACGCGTCAACTCCCCGATCTTTTGCGAACAACACGATAAATTGAATTCGCGGTTTACGATCGGTAATCGATATGTCGCTCGAGGGAGAGGAACTGAATTTGTCTTCTCTCTCTCTTTCTCTCCCTCTCGATTTGGGTGGTCGTCTAATTGCGAGAACTTTCCTGCCTTGAAAGTCTAGAAACGTGTCTCCCGTGGTGCGACGGGGAGAGTGTTTCTTCTAATTGTGAGTTATAGCGTGTCTAAATTGGACGGCACGATTTTCGGATAATTTCCGAAGAGTGTTCGATACAGAAACGGTTTATTACCCCGGGAATACATTAGAGCCGCGTGGTAGCAGCGTCTTTGAGGCGAATACATTTCGGTGAACGTAGAATGTAGATTAAGAGCTCCAGCCTATCGAGACGACAACCGTTCCGGCTAATTAGAGGGCATAAAAGTGTTTTTTCGACTGCCGCCTTTAGCAGGCGACCCAATGAAATTACCGGCGTCCTTGACTCCCGCGTATTATAAATTTTCATCGGTTATTTCAATTTACATCTGGCCTCGCCGGGTCAACTATCTAATCGAATACCCGCGATCAAACGGTGGCCGGGCTCGTTAACGCTCCAATAAAATTAATAGCGCAACTTGAACAAGTTGGTTACATTGTACCGAGGGAGAAAGAGCACTGGTTTTCCACCGATTACATATACGTCTCGAAGGAAAAAATGTGTGTGCAGGTTTATACCAATTAGCGGTGAAAATTATTTACCTATCTGCCGTGAATGGACCGCGGAGATCGAGAAAGCTAGATACACGTTGACAGTGATTGGTCGGGAATACGTTTTAAGAATTCCAGGGGTAGCTAATTAGCGGTGGGCTGCCAGTGATTTAGGGACAAAAGAGCTTATAGTTGACACCCGGCGGTCCATTTGGCAGAGGGCGGCCGAGAGAGTGACACGGTGGCGGAACACGGCAGCCTGTAAACGAGAAGGGCCAAGGCCTGCGCCTAATTGCGGCTATATATTAAGTTTAATATCTGCTTTCGGCCGCCGCACACCAACCTCTTCGCCGTTCCTCCCGCAGACGAGAGGATATTGCGGAAGTTTCTGCGCGAGACCCCCTCCGCAAGAGCTCGCCACCCCCGTACACGATTCTATCAATGGCGACGCGTCGATCCCTTCGCACGATTCCACCCCTCGACAATTTATTCGAAATCTCCGCGCTCGTTCGATCGCACGGGCTTGCGCCCTTTTTTAATATTTATGAATTACGAGATATTAAACGTCTGCGTCGAAAGTTACTCCGTGCAATTTTCAACCCTGTTACAATCATAATTTTTTTTCGACTCATCTTAGGATCGTTCGCAGATCTATTTAAAGAGAAAGTTCTATTTCCACAATTGCAACCCAATTCGCGAGGAGTTATAAAATCTGAATAAGTAGATCGAGCTTTAAAAATGTCTTATCGTGGATGCTGTTCGCCGGGACAGTAAGAAAACAATAACAGTTATTAATTGAAATAAAATTCTCTGGTTAATTCATAGAGTATATCTCGCCGGAGTGATTACTTTCGTGTTTTCCTGTCTGGGACAGAGCAGAAGCCGGCGATCTTCCACATAAAACTTTCCAATGGATGACTCCGCAAGAAACTTTTACTGCCCGTCCTCTCCCGGACGATAGACACGGCCGAAGAATTTAATCAGCCCGGCATAAATAACAATTGTCCGTGTACGATCGTCAATTATTTATAATTGGTAGATATGGATAAACGGCAATTAAAAACATTTAATGGCCGCGTTACAACGGCGTTTAGCGTTGCGCTTCGTTTTTGCTACAATATTCCTCGTTATCTCTGCCAGCCACTTATCATCCTATCCCATTTCACTCGGCGGAGCATGGACTCTCGCGGGTTCGTTATCATTTATTCACTGTTCTTAAACCATTGGCGGATTCGTTATCTAGATAAGAGGCCTTCGGTCAACGAATCGAAGATAAGGATCCGCCAAGTACATTTCTCATTGGGCCGCCATCAAAATCTCAATTGCTAAATGATTTTTTAATATCCCGGTACTTACGTTATTATCAATTAAAGACGATTTAAGTATCGGACTTCAGAAGCTATTTCTTGTTCGAGTAGCTCCACAAGATCTCGATCACTGATACATTTTTCTGCGCCTCGGCGAATCGGTTCGTTACCGTTAATTAAACAAAAATCTTAACTGGAAATCATTTTTTAACACTAGCACGACCGGATGAATCAAAATAACATCGCTACAAATTCTTCATTTTACGATTCCTAATTTACGATTAATAATTTATTAACGTGACTCTACATTACGGAATGAATTAATTGACTTTCAATTTTTAAGACCATGTAATTTTTACAATACACACCTTGGAAGCTCTTGTTCTCGATTTAATCCAATTTAACTCTTCCTAATTGATTTCTCACTGAGCTCCCGCGAAAATCTCAATTGCTAAATAATCTTCCACCGTCTTAACGCCGACATTACTACCAATTACTTTGATTTACCTCTCAATCTCCGGAATCTATTCATTGTACTCGATGTACTCGTTTGTCTTCGAGCAATAAAAATGATATCTTGCAAATAAAATTACGCAGGCAAGGAAGTCGCTATGAACAAGTATCATCTGGAGGATTTTCTTTTTCCCTTTTGGACACATCTCCTGTCTATGCAACGTATCCAGCGATCTTCGGTTTCTTTCCATGCCCCAGGCGATAACTGGAGGAGCAATAAATCGCTTCCAGGGCGGTTAATGTCAGCATCAGGTTGACCATCAGGGCCATCAAAGCCTATATCGCGTCGCCTCCGATATCGAAATCGTGGAAAACGATCCCCGCAATACTTGTCAATCCTTATATTTTTATTCGTTGCGATCGTTGCAATAAACGAACACACTGTGCCACCGCCATCGCGGTGACGAAACCCGGCTTAAATACCCGCGGGAATATCTAGCGGACTTTTTGTCGACGATTGACGCAAGAAACGGGATTGTGCAATCCCGTGAAAAACGCATGGAAATCGCTTGCGAACCGTAAGCGTGCACCTGGAATTTGCAATCGCGCAGGGAAAGGTGCATGCCGCCGAGCAAATAAAAATCCACGCAGTTCGCTAGCTTCTGTGTCACTCGGACGCTGCCGGCGGCCGCCATTTTGCGGTTCATTGATCCTCCGATCGCAACAGTTCATCCTGGACATTCGATTCCACATTGACATCATGCAAATTTGAAAACGTGATTTAATAGTGGTTGATTGGGGTTTAAGCATTTGACTAATTTTTCTGTTAAATTTTACTTGTAATTGCAGCATGACTTGAAAATAATAGAGAACGTTTTTAAATTTTTTAAACATCTTCAATGTGTCCAAATCCGCAGAGTGCGTATTACAGAAAAAAGATAATTAGAATGTACGTTTCAACCCTCCCGGCCTCTAACCAATAAAAGAAGCACCATCAACATAAAGATTAATTTGAGTCTAACTTAATCACCGGTGGATAACAGTCGCAAATTTCAGCCTCGGAAATTAGCAATCCCCGAGCTCGCAAGCACCCATAAAAAGCGGTGGCGTTCATTTTACGCGGGCAGTAGTTAATCATAGGGACTCAATCGCGGGAGTTAAAACTACGCGGCCATAATCCAGCAATTGATGTACTGGCCGTTCGAGAATGAGCATTATGGGGCTGGCGGTGGTTACCGACAAAGAGTTTCGGTCCACGTGTCGCAAAATATAAAGTCTCTTTACTACGCCCTTCGCACCGCAAACGACCAGTCCATTTCCCCTCTGTCCCGTTGCTCGAATGATTCCTGCCACAGGGCCCGTATAGCGACCATAAGCGGGCACGCGATTCACTGTCGCTGCGTGTAAATACCTAAAGCGGAGAAGCGCAACAGAAAGAGAAATCCAAGAGAGTAAGAACATCGGGAGAGAGATAGAGAGAGAGAGAGAGAGGGAGAGAGAGAGAGAGAGAGAGAGAGAGAGAGAGAGAGAGAGGATGTAAAAGCAACGGAGTAAAAGAGAGGGAGACTGTTCGGTCGTTAGGAGTCATAAAAAAATCATAATGTTACACGGTTCGGAGGGAATGGAAGTTGTCAAAACAACAGTGTCGACGGCGAACGTAAACTCGATTACGATTTACAATCGGAAAATGAGGGGTCGGCGAAAGGGACAGCGGAACGGAAGTTCGGTTCAAGTGGACCGGACAGTCGTTTCGTTTTCAAGAGAGACAGAGAGAAGGATAGGGAACTGTGTCTGGCACAATGGCATCGGCAATAGGGCAGCTTGTCGTAAATCTAGGCGAGCGATTAAACGTCAACCGCGCGCCTCGTGCCTCGAGCCTCCGCGCGATTTCGGTTCCTCTGAACGAGGCACGAAACGCGGCCCGAAAACAATAACCGCGATTTTAACGGCCATTTTAAGTCGCTCCGGTCGGCAGACCCGCTATCATGCTCACTGCGATTCCATGCTATCGGTCAACGCTTTTTCACTCTCCACTGGGCAGCCTTTTGTTTCGTTACATACGACTTTTTTCTCTTTTTCTGTCTTGAACACCCTCTTTGTCACGGTTCGAACAACTCAGTCGTAAAAATAAGGGGTGTTCCGGGCTTCTTGGTAGATCAGTTCATTTTTTGGTTCTGGGTACTCTGCAATATTTTATTTTTACTTTCCCTCTCTTCAGCTGTTCTAAATGGGGCTTAAAGATGCTAACATTTTTTTATCACTGTTTTACACAGTGAAAATTATCCTTTAATTTTTGAGCAACTATTTCTCAGCACCACACGAGGGGTAAAAAATATTATTGTCACGTGAGAGAGCATCTTTTGAACATTCATCAGACCGAATTCAACGAAAAAGATTTCTATTTGAAGGTTCTCGATCGAAAGACAATAAATAAAATCATTTTTTGAGTGACCAGTGGAATCTCATTTTCAACCCAAAATATTTATTTCCCAGTCTGCTCCCGCCACTGCATTGCCAGGTGATATTTGCACAGACGTTCTTACACACTGCTCAAATATTTACTAAAAATACTAATCCATTCATTCCACTGTAAAATCATCACCTCGTAAATTCCTCTTGATCCCTTGCTCCCGATTTGAAATAATAATTTCAAAACACTGACAGCGAACATAGCCCGCGAGACAGTGCATGACAAATTGTTTAATAAATCCACTTTTTCCTCAAGCAAAATACAACTGTGAAAATTGTGCCACTAAGTGTTAGACTGTCACTTATAATAATTCAAAAGTGTCCGACATAATTGATTTGCATTACATTTAAGCTTACTCCAAAAAGAAGTTTCAATTTTTAAAAAAAGCCAGGACAAATTCTGGAAGTACACTTCACTAAAAAATGAAATTAACGAAGAACAGAGAACAATCCGGAAAACACGATTTTCATATTTATGACAGTTAAACCAACCAAAGTGTCATTTTCATACTATTCAAACGGGAATTAACCGTGAAAGGTATCGTAGAAGAGGAAGTTAAAAAGCGCATCGGTCTCTCAGTGAGCAGAAGGCGTTGAGGGGGTGGTAATCAGCGGATTTTCCAATTTCCCGAGTGCAATTCTGACGTGTTTATACGAGGAGCATAGAGGCGTGACGTAAATCGATTAATATATAAACGTGGATACATAGTGTACACTTTATGTCCACTTTAGTCGACCGGCTGGAAATAGAACGACGCCACGGACGCACGATGAAAGGAGCGACGGCGGTGGCATGGCGGTGGCTCTCGAGCACACACGGGTTCGAAATGGAAACGGGATACGGCCACTGACAGCCGGAACGGCTTCGATCGCCCGGTAAATTCGCGAGTCTGAGTTTTATTCGTCGTACGCTCGCCACTTACCTTGTCGGTTTTATTCGGCATTATTTACGCGTCCCTGAGTTATTATTTCACCGAAAACACGGCCGGCACCGTGTTCGCGGCCGGTAACAAGTCTCATTCACCGGGGACACCGCCGCTTCTCCGTTACCATATATCCGTCTCCTGCTCCATTTGCTCCCTTTTTACACCATAGTCGCTTTTTCTCTGTGCTTCACTCTGTTCCTTTTTAACTATCCGCTAAAAGCAACCGCGTGTTCGTGGGATAAATACGCGTGACTCACTCGGAGCAAGCGTAATTCGCGGATCGGCCGATCTAGGCCCCGATCCTAATGAGATCGGGATCCATTAGGGGTGCGTCGGAATTCCTCAGGTTGCCATAAACGCTACGGTAATTGCACTGCTCTGCGGTCGACCAACGGGACCTACCCGCACGCATCTGGTGCCGATAAATCACGATGTTTTGCCGGGAGTCTAATTTTTATTCAACACAATTTTTAAAGATAGAAGAACTTCAGAATGATACTACGTTATTTCCGTCTTGTTAAAATAATTGGAAGAAGACAGACACACTTTTATGTAATTTCTATTTTCTACGATCGATTTATGACACTATTATCTCGCATGAAAATCCGCAATGGATTGACAGCGTGACGATCGACAGAAAGCTCGACGAGCAGCTCCAGCACGGTCAAATTAACAGGCAGATTTAATCGCAGACGTTTTCGTGTACCGATTACAATTATCCGCGATCAACGCCCCGCATGAAATTAACATAAATGAATCTTGCTCCCTTTGTGAACTGCCTGGCGTGCTCTCTCTTTCTCTCTACCTCTCCCCTCTCTCTGTTTGATCGGAAATTGTAGTCCGGTCGTAGATGTGGATGTACTAACGGTTTTTAAACGTTTTTATACGATCGATAATTGAAAGAATCATATAAACAACAACGCGCTTCTAAAAATGAATCTCTACTATCCAACGAACAACAACCATGACTCCAATAAACACATGCTCCACAAACACTCGGTCCAGTCTACAAATCACTCGGCTCAACATTCTCCGAGTCAGCAATCCAGCATGGCGTTCCCGTAGTCCCAAGAAACTCCCAGCAGCCCCGAGTCCGCTCGGGCCCGGAGAGCATCCAATCACCGCGAAGTAACCTAGACTACCTGCACCAACGAGAGCCGACAAGTCGGCCACGAAAAGTGCGAGGGATTAGCCAGATAAATCGCGGGAGTGGGCCCTGGAATCTCACGGAGAAAGGACGTGGGGAGGGCAGTAGCGGGGGCCGGTGCTCAAAAGACAGAGAATGGTCGTCGTGTCGGAGTTATCGTGAACATTTCTCTGGGACAGTTTCTATCTCGTTCTCTCGCGCACAGGAGTTTCTCGTTCGGAGCTGTCCCTAGCCCGAAGTCTCTCTGCTGTGACCCGAGACGGCGATCAAGCGATTCGTGGGTCGTCGCTGGGCCGTATCTTCTCCGTCCTGGACCCCTCGATCCCCCTATCCACGACGTCCCCCCAGCTCGCGAGGAGCTGTCCACATTTTTCACCGGTCGGAGATTTTATTCGCCCGCAGCGCCACGAAATTAAGCCGTTTTGAGATATTTATGAATGGATCCGCCGGGTATCCGAACAAAGAGGGACGCCCAGCGTCTTCGGGGACGCGATTTGCGAGCGTCCGCGAGAGCTAGCACGACGCTTTTTCGTTCATGGAGAGGAGACTTCTCTCTCTCTCTCTCTCCTTTGCTTTTTAGTTCCTTCGTCTTCGGTATCCATTGTCTATGGAATTCCTCGAACGACGACCAACTGGCATATTTGCTATATGATGTCACGTAGCCGAATACATTAGCCGTCGTATGACCGACGGCTTTTTTTAGAAGGCCCCGGACGTGATTAACTGTTCAAGCGAGACTTTTCAGGGCCCACTCTTGTGGCCTCCTTCTGTGATAAGCGAGAAGTTGCTTTTCGAAAGTGTATGCTTAGGTATTCAGTTGTTTCTCAGCTCAAGTGATATCTTTCGTTTTTGTCACGGTCTAGATTAAACTAATTTTGTGTGGTGGCTTGTTGCACAGTCTTGACCGTGAGGAACCTTGAACTCATTAACTCCGTCTGATTCAGGTTCAATGTCAGCCGAAACGTCGCAGTTTTCGGATGTCCGGTTCAAAGCACTCGGCGTGCCCTCTATTAACGTTTCCGGTCCAGAATTTGTGTCTCGGTCTGAGAGTGTCCTTCGCTCGTTCCCAGATTAGGCGAATGAATCGTTCCACAAGCAGTTCGAGATAAACACGACGATTTGGAAAAATATTTTCAATGGTTTGAGAGGTGTTTCAATAGGCTGTTCAGAAATTTCTTTATCTTTCCATTGCATCATATATGAAAATAAGAGATTTCAAGCTTCAAGACCGTATCTCAATAGCTTACTTGAACGTAAAAATTTCGTTGCAACGAGCGATATAGAATGAACAAAACGTGCTAAAAAAATGTTATACGGACAGGGCGCAAGGATCAACGTCGTCGGCGTCGCGTAATCAGCTTATCTATTCATGGAACCTGTCGTTCCTGTTCCGGATCCTAGACGCATGACCATGTTGTGTTCAAAAAATGGCAGCACGCATGACTAATGGCTACGATCTACATATCTTAGAGTGCGCGCCGCTCGAAAACGCGTGGGCGGCGATAAAGAATATTTCTTAGGAGCTGCCCGGTGTCGCAGGAATATTCGCGTCATCGACACCGGTGAGATTTCTCGGGCCCAGTTCTGATCAGAGTCGAGCTATTTATGGAAAGGACTACGACAAAAGAAGCGAATGCAATCTTGCAAAAGTGGAACCATTCATCTGACTCTTCGCTTGCCTAAACGCTGACTCACGGTGCGCTCGTCTTTGGAAACTGGCACTCTTCTTACTCGGGATGTTATTTTCAACCTTTATTCGGAATTTAGTGTCCAAATGTCCAAACTGTGCAAACTGTACAAAATCTAAAAAACGTACGCAGTGTGCGAAAAGTACAAAATATCTTCTACAAGATGCTTCACAATCAGTCACACGCCCCAGAAGAAACGCTGCACAGACTGGTATTTGACCAATCCAGCTAGCCAAAAGTCAATTCCCTAGAACTACCCCCAGGTAAAAAGTAACATGTTATTGGGAGAGCCAGGTAGTCCCTCGAATCAACTCCATTGTTCATAACCTACAAATTGTTTTTTTTTTTAATTAATGTAAACATAATAAATTTAATCAATTTTAAACAATAAAAAATTTTGGCCAGTTAGATCGACCAAATACCAATCTGTGCGCTGGTGCCAGAACATCTGAAAAGCAATCTACGATGAAAAATCAGGCGATAACAAAGTGATTCATAGAGGGGCATGTCGGTGGCGCATCCCTTGTGCTCGGTAAGAAGACATTCCCAAGGGGAATGGTCGGCTCCATCTCAACGTGGGTGTCTTTAATCCCCTCCCTTAGTCTAAGACGCATCGAAAAACAACGGGCTTAGAGTATCGGAACGAGCGCACAGGTGCTCACACATTTCTTCATCACGGATATCATGGTGTGCGTGGGCACGCATAGCTTCCATCACGGGGAACCAATGAGCTTAAATCCCGGTTGGTTGGACAGGTTTGCGGGTCGGTGTGGGTTGTGGGCGATCTGTGGGCCAAGACACAGACATGCACGCTCGGACGAAACGTACGCACTGCAGACAAACCGTACACAGTTGGTCAAACCATAGACACGCGCAGCCAAAACGCACTTGTAGACAAAGCATTCACGTATACAGAATCCTGTGCGCACACACAGACGGGTATAGCGCAGAGCGGGAGAAGAGGGGTATGAGAGGAAGAAGGGTGGTCATATATATGAGGGTACAGCGTTCGTATATATACCGGGTGGTAATAAAGGATTCCGACAAGGATGGATGGTGAGAGGGGGAAGTTCGCTCCATTGTTCCCGGTGGAGCCCAAACGTCATCCATAAGGGGTGCCTCCCATTATCTGGCGTGTATCTGCCCGACGCACACCATCCTCCATCCGATAGGAACACGACGCACGCACACACATACGCGAACACGAGAGAGCGCATAACGCAGGAATGGTGTGCGGGAGAGATCGGGTCTGCCCAGATGCGCGCGACATGGCGGTGCCTTTCACGGTGTGTGGAATCGCATCTACATGGCGGTCGACGACTGTGCAGCTATGTTTCCTCCACCCCCGCCTAACCGGCCAATAGCGGCTCTAATCTCCCACGAAATTGTAGAGTCACCTTGGGAGCGAAATTTATAAGAGGGCTATACCCGCTTCACGAAAAAAGGATTCTTTGTCTCTTCTGGTCAACGAACATGCTCAGCAGAAAGATGATCTCTATTGTTGCCTTTTCTTCTCTTCGTTTGTTTTAGGCAAGAATTGTTTTATTTTGGGGCAGGGACAAATTGGATTGGGTTTCTTCGTTCGGCAAAACGGGAAGCGATATGTAAATGATCGAGGGGTTATGCCAGTCCCGCGAGCCGAGTCTTGAGATTTTATGGACGCCTGGATACGCTGATGTGTATACCCTGCTAGCAGAAGTTAATCTTCTGTATTGGCAGCCACTTGGCCAGATTTACTCCCGAGTAATAGGCCATTTCGGGCAAGTGGCCGGCTACTCGTAGTTTATATAACGCCGAATCGTTCTTGTTTGATTGTGCGTCGTCTCCTGACTGACACCTCTTCAATGATTAACCGGGAAAATTAATAGGAAAATTTTAATCTTGTGACATTAGATCACCCTTCGAATATTTCAAAATCACCCTTCAAAGTGACCGATTACGGGAATTCAAGACTCATTCAGAGCGGATAAAAAAATTAACAAAGAGTTAGAAAAGTAGAACAGGGTTGGATTTCGATAGCACATATCAACCGGAATTCCCCAGAACTGCGTATCAAGCGAAACAGCACGTGAGAAAGAATTCTCGTGGCATTCTTCTCTCTCGTTCCCTCCCGGCGAGGCGTTAAACGCGGTGAAACAGTGCGCGATAATGCGAATGCAATAGCAGCGCGCGTAAATTGCATCACTGCAACGACCGACTTGCCAGCGTAGCTGGAAACAGCATAAAGCCGACAAATCGTCGATGTCCCGCAGCCATTCCAATAAATCTTCGCCGAATACGAAAGCCTGTTACCTCGACGCTGCGTCACTAGGAATCGCTCGCGCGTCCCCAGCTTGTCGCTACACGAATTCCTAATTATCCTGTGCGGCTGCTGTTGCTCCACGATTATTTTTAATGACGATCCCATACCGCTGTTCGACCAAGTGAGACGGTACGGTCCATCAAATATAACTTCTGTTACCTCCTTTAAATTCTAGTTTAAGTTCTAGAAAGTTCATGACGTGTGTATTCATTTCCTGGAGCTCCATTCCGCAACTTTTTCTCCGCAAATCAGAATTTGTATTTCCAGTAAGTGCCCGTACAAGCAAACTTCCTGACGTATTTATTTTTCGGGAGTTTCATAACGGAGCTCTCGCGGCAAGCCAGCTCCCAAGATATTAAAAGTTAAAGTTCTAACGGAGTCTACGAGGAAAAAGGGCCGGCAAAGTTCCTCCATCGGGCGAGGAGATCCCCGGCGACAAATACTTGCTGGCCGAGGGACTCATTAATCGAAAGAACGAAGGGTGTCCCAAATATTCGCTCGCGAGAGCATAATTCCGGCGTAACGAGGCGGATCGAAGCCAGCAGAGCGCGACACGAGTCTCGCAAGCGGTCCCCTCATGTTCGACGTTCCAAATAACGCCGAAAATAATATCAGCGTATTTATCCGGCCTGCCGGCCGTTTTTTACCGCGGTGAGAGTGTACGGCGCTAATTACGTGTCACGGTGCTCGCATAATTCTCAGCAGAGTATCGCGGGGTTGCGGAGTGGCACTCGCGAAAATAAACCGGTCGGCAACACGCCAATCTGAAAATACTGTGGAGCTTCGTCCTGCGTTCGCATCTCCGTTATGCGAACACCCTGACATGCAAAAAGTTCTACATTGACTGATCTATTGGAGCCACTCCCATTTGTTCGGAATCAATTTTATTATCGATCAAATCAGGTCGGTTTGGAACTGTCAATTTTTAAGTAAACGTCTTAAATAGAAATAAGACTAGATTTTATTCTTTTTGTGTAGCCAGTAGTAGAACTAACTTTCAGGTTATCTGTAGTATTAAAACGTCAATTTCATCATTGTAATAAATAAAAATTTTTTATGAATAAACGAGTGTTCATCAGGCCACTTGTGTTTCTCCATTAATACGAATATGAGAGTCTCTGTGGTGCGCTCGCTGGGGTCCGGGATTAAATTTTAATTTTGCAATAAAGAATGACGTATTAGAACGCCGTTGGCAAACATTCCGCCCCTCGTAAGGGAGGCGTGCAACCCTCGTAGCAGGTCCCGTACTACCATCTACAGGCCCCCATAGCGAACGGGGGCGAGTCTCCACCACCCCGTGGCACCCCTAAAACTCTAATTACGCCCTTACATTCCCTGCCTCGTCGTCTTTCCGCGCCCCTTCGGCAACCCCCTTTGTTCATATTTTCCGACATTCTTCGTCGGGGCTGGCCGAAAACCCACCCTCGTCGCGCACCATTACATGCAAATGCCGCCGGTTGTCTCTTTCCGCTAATAAAAGTCGTGGCCAAGCAATTTAGAACATCCGACGCGCCTGGCTATGTACCACCGCTTCCGAAAAAGATACCGGGAGAGGTCCGAAGGAGAAGAGGTGTATGTCAACCGACACGTCGCACGAGATTATGGCTCGTCAACGGAGCGAGATCGCGAGAGACTTTATGCTGGCCACTGACTGCGACCGGGTACAATTGTTATTTAAAACACTCGAAAGTACACGGGAACGGGCTGTATTTTCGACCCGGCCGACCCGGAGCCGTAAACGTTTTTACTAGGGACTCTAAACGGAAATGTGGACCGGCTTTTGGTGAAGGTGAATCGCCGATTAGGGACATTTTTAGTTGAGGGATGATTTGAGGCGCTCGGAGGCCTGGTGATTAACCATTCTACCGTGTTTCTTGCTGTTTATTGGATGGGCGATTGGTTGATGCTTAACTTCGCAAATTTAGAACGAAATTTTACAGTGCACATTTGAAGCGAATGTTTCTATGCTTGCCACGAGAAATTTGCTAGATGTACACAGCAGTAGTGCACATTTTGTACAACAAATATAAAATTAGAAGAATATGGATAAAAATAAATCCTTTCAGAAACGTCATCAGAACGTGCAACATAGCTATTTCTATTCTAACAACTCTCGAACTCCAACAAAAGTGAAACACGCTCGACCCTGTCGAAGTATCAGTCTGCGTCCAGTCTACACTCGGTCTACACGAAGTCTGCCACTTTGCGATCCTCTGCCAAGCGACGATGTTTAGCATAAGCTCGTACTCGTTTCGCATTCCCGGCCAGTAACTGTCCGATCGTGCGATACGTGCGTTCGAATCGTAGATCCCCGGGGTGCGTGGCGCCAACCGGCGAACACCCATCGCACCACGCCTAATCCATACTAATTAGACGAGCCATAGATAGAGAGAACGAGAAAGGCCTAAGCAAGTTCGTGGAGAAGGGGAACGAAGAAGTAGGCGGCGTCCCTTATTGAAAGAAGCAATTGAAGGGATAAGATCGTGCGCGGCGGTAGGCGACGGTGAAAGCAGAAGTGGCCATCACCGCGGTGAGAAACGTTAGGACCCACATAATGTTTAATCAGAGCACGTTGCGGCTTTACGACATTAGTCCCTGTTACGCACCCCCGCTGTGCTCTCCCTTCACCATCCCCGCGTTTTCCTCATCCACGAGGTATACTTCCTTCGGAGGAGGCTGTCGCTTCCGGGATCCTCCGGATATTTCGGAATTTACAGCCGCGAGGTGTTTAACCTTCGGAAATGTGTTTGCCCAGGGGCGTGCCCTGCGAATCGACAAGCCAGGATGTACATATTGGCTGGGACATTATCGCTCCATCGAATCGGGCCGATCGTGGGTCGATCGTAACCTCCCCGAGCAGCGTAGGAAAAGGTTATGGCCGTGCCTGGGATATACTTGTCCGAGATAACTGCCCTGCCCCCGGTGTAAAGCACGAATCGTGCCCTTCTTTTTGCGGAAGATGCGCATCAGAGAGATTTCGAGTAGATACACCCCTGGTGAAGTGTGTCTCGTCGAAAAAACTCAGCGACTACCATTCAAACTATTTCCATTTGGAATGACCTTGGCAGCAAAATATATTTCTGCCATTATGTATAGAAATTTTTTTCGTCATTTTCGTAGATGAATTAACTTATTTCTCCAAGGTAGATCTGAGGGGTGGAAAATTGACGCTACCCCTTTCACGAAGAATACGTGCACATAATTTAGGTTCTACCGTGTTTTTTCAGTTTCAACGAGCTCCTGAGCTCTTCCACTTTCGAACGTCTTTAGCAAGAGGTGGATCGTGGTCAAAGTAAGAGGATCCCCGTCAATTTATCAATCAACGGCAACGATCCAGAGGAAACGGTCGTCGCTGGTCGCTCCGTGGCCTAGTTCAGCGGTCGAGAACCTGCCTCCGTTCTATCTGCATATATTTAACCGGCAATTTAAGGTCAACCAAGTTCATTCCGCCTCGTAACCGACGTTATTGAGTTCAAGGCGAACAGCCGCCATCTTCGGGGGCCCGCTAAACGGATCATGCCCGGTTTTCGGTCTAGGTGTGCGTCTCGAAGCTAGAAGAAACGATCGACGAAAACTCGCCCGTAAATCCGATACAAATAATTCCGAGGGTGCGGTTTTATCGCGACCATTTATCTATCTGCTCGTAGCTGCATCGCCGACCGGAATAAGGATCGAACATCTCAGCTCCCTCTTTTTTTGCTCTCTCTCTCTGTCTCTCTTCCACTCTGATTCTCTCTTGGACACAACGTTTCCCGAACGACGTAGCTTCACAGTCCGCCTACGCGCTCGTGTTTCCGTGTCGGTCGATAATAGAGACTGACAAAATTCCCCCTGCGCGCAGAGGACACTCTCTCTCTCTTTCTCTGTCTCTCTCTCTCTTTCTCACCAACTCTGTCTCCCTCACCAACTTTATCTCGCTCCAGCTCTTCAGGGTGTCTAAACAATTCTGTTAACATTCCCCTCGGGCGGGAACGAGCGTCTAGCTGCTTTAGAGAAACCGTTTAGACGTCGATTACCAGCGATACACTTCGGCCTCGAATTAGGTGGAAGGTCAACGAGAATTGTTCCCGTATTGGCGCCATCAGAATTATTACATCACCCGTTTACGACTTTCGATTATGCCTAGGGCCGTTCGTCTACCTCATGTCTCCTAACGCTGTGTCCTAATTTCTCGTCGCAGCGACCACATTGTTCTCGACAAGAAGCAAACCAGCTCCCAGAAAAATAACACTGTAAGCAATTCTCAATTTTTTAAATTTCCTAACTAGCTTCCGCGTCTTGCAATCGATGCAGACAATTTGTATATTCTGCATGAAGATCCACAGTCTAATTATTTACTAGATTTTTTACAATAATCTATTCATACAATGCACAGTTGCTCGGCGAAGCATTCTGCACGATACTAAAAGCAGGTATCATCGCCGACTAGAAGATTCATCGTAGTAAAACTAAACTGGAGCTGTTCTTTATTGTGTCTCATAAAGTTGCACATGGGAGAAACGCATAAATATCCGCAGTCTAGAACCTAATTTCATCAATATCTAACAATACAATGATCGAACAAAAAAAAGAACAGAATCGATGTATCTTGTTCTGATTAGAAGATTGATAATACCGAAGCCGATCTTTCTTGCATTTTATAAATTTTCAGTGTGTATCGCAGTGCGTCTAGTTCGCTGGAGAATGGAGGATTTCCCTGATTTTGGGCGCATACCGTGCCAAGGGGATGATCGGGAGGTGGCTATCCCCTAATTCGAGATCGACCGAACCGCGGCAGCGAAATCTGCACGCGGGGTGCCTCGGCGGCTGGCTGACTGCTCGAAGAGGAGCTAGCCGGGCAAACATACGTATAATAAAAGTCGCAAGATAGGCGAATTCCGTCGGGAGCCGTAGCCGCCGCCCCCGGTGTGCCCCTCGTACCCCCCGTGCCCCTCGTTCATCCTTCTCGCGGTGGTCTCCATCGGTGCAAACACGGACAAAGGGGAGTCCCCGGGAGCATGCGCGTTTCCTTCGAGCTCCCGGTAACGATTCCACCCTCTCCCCCGTGCTATAACTCGTCTTCCCTCCTCTGCGCACCCCCATGCCAAGCCAGGTGTCCCCCTTCAACCCCTCTCCCTATTCGACGACCACCATCAGCCTGACACGAGAACGCTAGGGGGTTCGAGAAGGTGGTGCACACACACACATACACACACACACCGATGAGAAGTTGTGTGGGTGGTTGCAGAGCTCTAGCAACTCTGTGCGGTGTTCGTATGTGTATATCGTCACAGGACGATGGCTACGATCCGATTTTCGATTTCGAACTCGAGCACGACGGGGGTGGAAAGTGCACGCTCGATGGCACGGCTGACGACCGGAAGAAACGCGCAACAATGGCCCGAATGATATTACATTATCATGCGGCTGTTCTGCTGGCCACGGGCTGGAGGATGAGCGACGATACTACGAGATCGCTTTTTTCGGATTCGAACGAATCGAGACAGGCGGTATTGAGGGATTTCCGAACAGAGAGATGTGTCTCTTTCGGGGAAATCAAGTCGACGACAGGACTATGCGTTTGCTGTATGATAGGGAATTAGTTTAACGGAGGGTGGGACACGTGTTTAGGGGGTGCGAATTGCGGGCTGAGCTCTGTTGCGCATTTTTAGGGAGGGTATTTTTGATCGTTTTTAGTTTTGGTGAGAAGCTTAGTTTTTTATGTTCATTTCATAGTAGGGGAGGTTTTCTCTTCTTAATAACAATAAACAAAAAAAACGAAACAAGTTTTGAAATTAAACACTTAAGCGTTTCGAAACAACGGTATAAGGTGCACGAAGCTGACAGAAGCCTAAACGGGTCCTGGGCGTGATCGCCGGCAATTAAATAAACGCGACGCTAATATATCGGTATCGGCCATTAGATCCCATTCGGGAGCCATCGTTATTACACAAACTGTGGCCCGAATTGGATTAAATATAATCGAATCGCGCGAAAGCTATCGTTCCCTGGATCAAGAACTCGTTAAGCCCATGTACCGGGGAATTAAGGTAATAATCTGCGGTCCTACGTTACCAACGGGATATCTTCTCAAAGGGGGAGAGAGGGGAAGAGAAAGAGTGAGATTGGGGACAGGGTGCGTAAATTTCGGGTCGGTTTCGTACCGCGTTTAATCGCCGGAAGCAAAGAATTGTCACTTTTAGGGTCCCCTTAAGCGATACCGTGGCCTTTAATTATGCCCCAATTAACTGGACCGCGGGATTCCACTCTGTAATCGATTTGTTCGTTTTTGTTTGGGAACTCGAACCCATCACTATCGACTCAGGGAGCTTGAAAGCAGTTTCCACGACCGACATGGAGCGCCAAATATGTTTGCGAAGCGCACGACAACGATACGTGTACGAGCTCTCTCTTTCTTTCTCTTGCAGAGAGACACACGCGAGTATAGTGGCTCGCGAGCACTATACCTCACACAGAGCGGCGCGCACACACGACTACCGTTCTCCGGTTGTTCACGTACGTAAGTATAAAGAGAAGAGGCGTAATATCCTCGAGCGGAGCCGCGGGACGGTACAAAAGCTGGGAATGGAGCCTTTAGTTTTTATCGAGGGATAAAAGTCGTGATAAGCTGTATCAGGGGTGTTTCGTGAAAGAGCACGGCGACGTACTCACGCGATATCCGGACCGGATCGGTGCCGGTACGTGTGTGCACGTTCCTGCGACATCGCGCTACGAAATTTCGGGGGTTATCGCCGCGAGGACGTTCCGTGACGATCTACCTCTCTCAGAGAAAGGGAGAAGGAGACGCCCTCTCGTCGACGAATTGCCCGAAACGGAACCAGACCGATCGTCGTCGATCCGGCTTAATTTATCGCCGAGCAGCCGATGTTTCTTCCTCGGCGGTTGTCATGCTTGGAAATAGCGGCGGACGTTTTATGGACGCCATTAGGTCGGTGCAGAAATAACTTTTTTACTTTCCTCTTAACATTATGTATTTACTCATCATCGTTTCATTAATTCGTCTATTCGCCTTCTTTGCTTTCTAACGTCTTTTCGATAAAACGGAGTTCCATAAAAATATAAAAAAAAACAGAAAATTGTTCGTTCAGAAAATTGCTGTTGGCAAAAACGTGAAGGTGGATAACGTATTCTTAATTCTTTGGGATCCTTCATCGAGAGCACTTTTTCGGTTGTTCTTGACGAGGCAAGACGGTTATTAAATGGCCATGGATCTTCGATAAATCGATATTTTAGAAACAAATGCGTACCGAGGCTTGGTCCATGTCCTGTAATTGCAGTTCGGTAATTATTAGCATCCCGATTTCAGCAGTAATTTTTGGCGGTTCCCGAGTCAAGTACGAGAGCCGGGGCAAGGGAAAGGGAGCATGAAAATGCGAGATTCGTGTCCCCGGGGACACGGTGTAATCTTAGGAGACGATTGCCTCGGAATGGGAAGTTGTCGTGCTGTTACGCGACCCTCTTTCTGCCCTGGTGTAGTAGTATCCACCCTCTATCCATCCCCCTGCAGTGTAAACTGACTTTGCGACGTTGACGGAGAGAACAACGAACGGAGAGTAATTTTTAATGGCTCGGAGAAAGATTTAGAGGGTAATTAACATCTGTAATAACCGGACTGCGCACTCGCTTTGTCAGGAGCTGTATCCGGGGAGGGTGGAACGATGTCGAAAGATGGTTGGACAGACGGTTTAGAACGAGCAATAGTTGTCCGGATACTGGCTACCGTAACCGTAGACGACTAGCTGTAGGAACTGGATACTGGACGGGGATAAGGACGTACAATCGTTTAGATGCTAGTTTATTTGATCGAGTGTCGCTTGCCTGTAACTGGAATTAACTTCAGGATCAAGTATCCCCAAAAAACGGTTCTCGATTGACGTAAACTCTGGACCCTCGGTTCGCTAATCGTCAAGGGGCAATTAGAGATCCATCGGAATCGTTCGAGGCGTAAATCAAGACCCGGATCGTTACGCGGACGTAAACATCGTAATTCTGATCGGTAGTAAATCTACCTGTGCTCGGGGAGGAGCGTAGCCGGGTTTCTCGGTTCGGTATTGGCCATCCGAAGGCATAGATTATACAAGAGAGTCCCGGGGGATCCGGGAGGAGAGGGTTTCCTACAGCTTCCAACCCTCGTATCTCGCTCTCGCTTTGGCTCTCTGTCCCTTTCGGGCCACCCTTCTTCCACCCTTCAGTCGTTCCAAGCCGTCTCTCTCTGGCTCGTTCCCTCGACGGCTAAAGGTCTATATCGCGCACCGTCAAACCTACCCGAATTGCTCGTCGTCGTGTTATGCAAACGGGCGCATTTGTTACGATAGTGCTCGCCGGGGGGTCGTTCTCCACTGGCGTGGCGTAGCGTGGCCTGGCCTGGCGTGGCGCGCAGCCCCGGAGTAACAGAGCCATCCAGAGAAAGAGGATCCACCTAGATCCCCGGCCTGGAGCTAGATCCTCGCCCGGACAGTCTTCTCGCCTGGACAACGTCGTTCCGAGTGTCAGCGACGCGTTCCTCTCACTTCAACTCCTTCTGGCGAACGTTACCATCGTCAGAACCAACCCCTCTTTATCTTCGTCTCCCTCTCTCTCTCGTTCTCTTTCTCTCGCTTTCTGCTAGCCTTCGTTAACCTTTGAACGGATTGTTTATACGCTCTCTGCAGACGCGCGGAGAGATGTTTAATTGCGCCGCCTTGCTGCACGGACAATTGGGATCGGGTTTCCACATGATTGTCGACAACCACGACGAAATTCAGGGTGAAAGGACGCGGATCACGATGGCTATCCGGCTGATTAGTTAGCACCCAGTGTTCCAGCGTTTGAAGCTGCTCGCCTTGGGAAAGTGGATTTCTTCGGACTCTGTTGGATGGGAGCTATTTGCTTCTGTTTTTTACAGTTAATCTAGTATGTCAAGAATGCATAATTGATCCTGGCTTGATCGTGGACGAGTCTTTTTTAGAACAGACGAGTAGGATTTTTGTGTCTTAACGGTGACTCGATATCTCACTGAACACTGAACTCGCCACAACCGATCGAACGATCAGTTTGACTTTTAATCTCCCGGTTATTCCAGACATAAATCCATTTATCCAAATTACAATAAGAATCTAAATAAATGGCAGCCTGCCTAACACATTACCATCGTTTACGACTCCTATATCTCACGATCCAGATTAAGTATAAATTATATTTAAAAAACCAGGAATATACCTTTCCCTTTAACAAGAATATCCAATTTAACAGCGTCCACGAATGAAAGAGAGGGAAAAAGTGATGGTGGCAGTTTGCTCGGCCATATCTAATTAAGAGGCACTTAATTCGAATCGATGACCGTGGTTCCCGATCGGTTCCGGCGATCGCCGATCCCGCGGCGGAATTCCACGGACGCTTAACGATCCTCGCACATCCTTATTCGTCACATATTTCACCGGATCGTTCTATCCTTCTCATAACACTTTATCGACCGTGAAAATAACACTCTGTCCGTGTTATATCTGTCAAGTGACATTCTCCGGAGTTTTAACGACCGTCACGCGCCTCCATATCTGTCAGCGGGAACCCTTCTTTCCTCGACTTGATTTTTCGAAGTTCATGTCACACCGAGCCACGGCAACCGGAGAGAAAGAGAGAGAGAGGGGGGATCCTACAAAGAACAAAGAAACCAGTCGGTCGGTCGACACGTAAAAAGTTATGCAGAAATTTTATCGTTCCGGGCCCGAAAACGATTGTTCTAACAGCGGCGGGACGCGTGGAAACGATTACGCGTCCCGGGAAGTAGAAATTCTCGTCGATTCGAGCACCGACGAGAAAAACAGCAAACTCTTCTCGTCGTCATCCCTCGTCGCGACTATGGCAGGGAATAAAATGTAAAAGGTCCTCTCTCTCTCACTCCTTCGTCCCCGTCCGTCGACATAGTCGTCCTCGTCTTCGTCGTCGTCTACATTTCGAATCAAGAAACTTTGCCCTCCCCGAAGCGGAGAACGGCCGGGAGACGTTACCAACTTTCGTAGTCCAGAGAGAGAGAAGCAATTTTTCTCTTAAACACCGCGCTAAAGTTGAAACTTTTGGCATAGAGATGAAGACAAGTTCGACCGGCAGGCGAACTCGACTAGCAGCGACTCGGAAGAATAGGATATCCGACTCGAAAACTCTGAACGAGATGTTTGTTAGAGAGCTGGAACTTTTAGCTAATCGTGGGGGATGGTGGTACAGGAGGAGGGGTGGCGAACGAAGGGGATGATGCCGGGAATAAGACTCGACGAACACTCGAAAAGGCGAGAATTTCCCTTTGTACATGTATCCGCCTCGATGGAGACAAGTTCTCGCGAATTAGCCCGAGGAATTACGCTCTGCGCGCCGACTACTCTATGTTGCCTTCGACGTCATCGGACATCAACGGGAATTCGTCGGGAAACTCGACTGGATTTGATCGTTTGTTTTCGAAACGATGATTAAAAGCGTTCGAGCACAGAGATTATTGTAGTGCTTAGACGAAGCGCGGGGCTTAATGAAATTCGCGTTTCTCTTGGAGCTCGTTTCTTTAAATCTGTTTATCGACGATGCTTTCTTTTCGAGATAAAACTGTTGCTCGGGGTAATTGACTCTTTCCGCTGCAGCGAACGGCACCTGCATTGTGTGAAAATTTGATGCGCAGGGGCGCAATGTTGGCTGATCATCATCTGGGGTAAACGCTGTGGTATATTTGGAAGTACGGCGGGATTTGCTGTTTATGCGGGCAAGATTTTCAGCATAGAATTTCTGTTATGCTGTGGATTTTATGCACTTGTGCGAGAAATCAGGAGACGAAGTAGAAGACAGCGAACCTCAGAGGCACTGAAGATTGGAAGAATCTATTGGCAGTATCGTCGAACGTCTTCACTCAGCAGTTCCATGCCTAGAATTGCAATACAGCGAGCATCGCGGTCGTTAGCATTATTTCTCGCGGCCATTGTGCACAAAACCAGGAAAGCACGAAGCAGTTCTCGAATAAATCCGGCGATCGTTCGACGAAAAAATTGGGACCTCTCGTCGAGCCACCGTTTGTTCGCCTTTTAATTGCAGCTTTCTCGCGACACGATACAGCCACAATCACCCCGATAGAGCGAGCGAGAGAGGAAGGGCAACTAGACTAGAGGCCTCGATTATTTTTCTGGTAATTCGAGCGTCGCGGCCCCGTGAATTTCCAGCGTTGGCCATTGGTATGCAAGTCGCCCGCGAGGATCCAACCTCTAAACCTAAGTTTTCATTAGAACGCTCGTTCCCGCTATCTCAATCCTCGTTCGCCCCGTGGCATAATCGTATTTCAACGAAATCCTGTTAGCAGCCCGGGAAGAGAGAGCCGGGTTGAACGGGCGCATGGAGCGCACTATTTTAACCGAACTGCGCTCCCATTGTACAATGGCTCAGCCTTTTGCAATTTCGCTGGCGCGCGAACGCTTCCCAACTCCGAGGGATATTTACTCGAGCCCGTTCCCGGCCCGCTGTATCGAGCGCGGCTAGAGCACAGAATCCCACGGAATAATTCAGCCGGGGAGAAAACGGTCTCTTTCCGTGGCCGAAATCGGCGTCGCCGGGTGCCTCCCCGACATTTTACCCATTCCCCATATTAAACGCGCCGTATCCATACACTGAGAAAATTTGCGCAAGTTGGACAGTAATTAGTCAGTCTTATAACGATTCTTTTATCAGTCACCCTTTAGTTCTGGCCTCAGCAAACGATACCGATGGCTCATTTTGCCCTAGTGCGTCGAGAAAAGCAAATTAGAAATGCCTGCATAAATGCATCTGATAATTCACGAAGATTTAAGCGAGCCCGATCACTACCGATAGTTCAATCGTCAGATATCTTTTGGTTTCCCCGGATCGGGCATGGATGTCATCCTTAAATATAGAAATTGTCGTTGAATACGAGTTTGTCGGTCGCACTAGGAGGCCCGGTCGGAAAAATGTCGGCCGCCACCGGCTATCGAGCAAAAGATAGCGCCACCGTTGTAATTACGATAAATCGTGGCTCTCTGCCTCCCCGTTTGCCCACACCGCCGATAATTATCGGTGTGCCGGTGGAATGGGATCCGGCGAGTCCGTGTTTCTCTTCTCGTGGCGCTCTCTCGCCTACGGTTCACGATTTTTCTTTTTTCTTCTCCTCCACTCTCTCCCTCTCACTCTCTCTTTCTCTCTCCCCCGCACCCTTTTTTCCATTCGATGAGCCTCCCTCGGGTTTGCGCAAATGGCGCCGACGGAATATACGATCAGCCGCGACACAAGCTGCCGACTCCCCTTGGTAATCTGTTCGGTGAACAAGTTTATAAATTAGAACACGCGCTCGTGCGCTCGAGTGGGACGCAATCTATTGCGCTCGCGGGGCCCCTCTTCTGTGCCCTCTATCATTGGACCCTCCCCCCACCACTTTTACTTCGTCCTCTCTCCGTGTTACTCGCGGATAATGCAACCCCTTGTTCCACCGGCGATCATTTTTGTTCCAGTGATTAGCGGAATTTATTCCCTCGACCTTATTCGCTCGCCAACGAGAAACAACGAGGGGACTTGTTGACCCTTCAGGGACGACGTCTGTGCACTGGCTGTCTATACAATATTTTAATTGTTTTACCGTTCCGTATTTTATCCACAGATTTGTTTCTTCAAACGCGTCCGAATTTACAGAGAATCAGAGTCGAGACAATAGTCGTTGAGTTTAATCTACGTCATACTACTTGGAAAAGTAAGAATGACATCAGACTTCAGGTATCGGATGAGTGACTAGAGCTTCCCATTAGAATCAGACCTCGAACTGACCATCAACAACGTCTATGAATAATGACATCAGAGGAAATCATAACGAGGAATCGATCCAAGATTTGATCTCCGATTCAATTGTTTTTCCACATCAAAGTATTTCCTCAACTTCTCTGTTTGGATTCCTACATTTTCAATATTCATTGTATGATACAAGGAACTAATGCATTCATGTTAACAGTTGATAAATTTGAAAAATAATTGTTGGAACTGTCGAGAAGATAATTATAAAAATCATACAAGTTCTGGTGTACTGAAAGACTTCCTTCTAAACAATCTCGAGAAGCATTATTGTTCCCAATCCCCAACCATTCTACAACCCAACATATCAATAATAAACTATTCTCATCCAATCTCCAATCAGGACACAATATTCCAACACATGCACCGATTTGAGATCGAATTAGCATTCTAATAAAAAAATAAAGAACATCGTAAACTGTCGCGAACCACCGTTAACATTCATATAATCCGAAATGCGACGATGCCCAGGTAAAAAAGACTCCAGGTAATTCCGTAGCGTGATCGATTCTCAGGACAGATACGGACGTCAAAGCCTTCACTTTCACCGGCCGGAGAAACGCGATGATTTACGAACACCGGGGACGAGAGACAAAGTCATCGACTTTTTGGCTGGCTTTCCACGGATAGGGTGAAACTTTATTGCTTCTTGAGGGACGGGAAAAAATACAGCCCGTCGTCTACAAAAGGGTGCGGTGAAAGTTGCGTCGGGTTAGCCGAAGGAAAAAAACCGACGGCCGGATCGAGAGAGACCCGTAAAAAGGGCTGAAGGAAAGCGGCGACCTTGTAGACGGCCAGACGAACTTCGGTGAAATTTTCGGCGACCCTAATAAGAGAAATGCAAGTCGTTATTGTGCGGCCGAAACAGAATTTCGGTCTCGTCACAGACCGAAAAGAAAGTTCAGTGCTTAACCGACTCCTTTGCGATCGAAACATCTGGAAACCAGCCTTTGCGTCAGGTCAAAAAACATCGAAATTTAAGTTAATCCAGGACAAAGTTTTCTTGCACAGAAATCTGCAGCATTTTCCTCTTAATTGATCGTCGATATTGAATCCAGTTTAATTTATGAAACATCGACGTAGTCATTAGCTGAACCATCCATAAAATTAAATGGATAAGAGGCAGTTAATTGCCTACAGTACTTTGTTGCTTCATAGAAAACATACGAGGCTTTTTATTGCGGTTTAGATCTAGTCGATTGAAATTAGGTGTTTAGAAATTTTTTGTTTCAATTATTATCAGTGTCGCCGGTGAATTAATTTATTACGATGTAGTATCGAAGCTGAATTATCAGAAAAGAATGTAAACTGTTGTGAAATAGTAGTAGACTGTTGGTATGTAGACTGTTTAAGTTACTGTCAGCATCTCGAAATGGTTGTACACTGTTTACCGCCACAGGCGTATAAATAATGTATGAACAATCTCAAAATGGCGATTACCGTGAAATTTCTTTGCACCTAAAATGCAAATTCCCTAATGGATTATTTACCATTCGCAAAAAACCGATATTCGAGTCCATTTCCGTAATATTTCCATATGCAAATGCAGACCCTTATCAACGGCCATGCGGTCTGAAAAACAAAGACCCGGGGAGCAGAAAGTAAAGAGGGAAAAAACACGAGTGTAAAACGCGAATTATAACGCGTTTAATTTGATGTCAGCAATTATACCGGAACTATTGGAAACAGAATCGATGACACACTTTACGAACTGACTTCGATAAAATTATAAAATTCTGTATGGAGTCGGCTCGAGCATAATGCGAGTCCGTTGTACCCGAGTCGCGCTATTCAGAAACTAATTACAAAATATAAAAACCGTATTAATAAATAATTGCTGGAACAAGTAATTCCATTTCGTGGAGTCTTTTGGGAAACACGTTTATGGATTGTCTGGACATTAAAAGACATTAATATCTTGTTTTTTAATCGTGTACGGTTCCTTTTAGTTGATGGCACTGTCAGAAATTTTTTAGTAGGCATATTCTTGGCACCAATAACTAAATCCGTACGAATTCATCATTTCAAAACACATTGAGGTCTTGAAAACAACTTTCACTCCTTCCTATACGTTTACTCCATTTTACAAATGACTGACGAAGTCGGTAACAAATTTCAATGTACAATCAGGTTCAAATTATTCTACACATCTGACGTATACACACTTCGTAATTCAAACTAGCTGCCAGATTAGAATCTAGATGGATCATTAATATCTCTGGATCAAAATAAACGCAGCTACGGCCACCCAAGAGTAAAAAGACACTTACCAATCCACTTCCAACATGCAAATCATTAAAAGAAGACACACACTTTAATTCAAAATAATTTTGTTATAAATGGATCAAATAATTTCATTTCGAAAAAATTTTTTAAGAGCAACTGTTACTATTTGTTCTCACGATTTATGGTAAATCCAATTTTTCTAAAATTTGTCGAGCTTGTCAGAAAAACTACAGTGGTTTGGTCCATTTATCAAAAAGTGATTCCGATTCGAAGAGTGTGCCACCAATTACGGGTCTATATCTTATCGTTTCTCGATTCTGAAGTCCGATCGCTGAAAGATCGATCCCCGATCCGATTTCCCCGGTGAAGGAAGCGGCGGTAGTTTCAGAAATCAGTAACGGCGTGTAGCGGAGCACGCGACAGACCCGTTTGCATATCATCATCGTCATCGTGCGGCCGGGAAGCGTGTCGGCTTGTGGCGTGACCGATCCGCCGGTTTTGCTCCGTAGAAATCGGTCAGAGTAAACATGTCGAGATCGTACGAGCCGAGGAAACGTTCTCGAGAGTCACGTCGCGGTCGCAAACAGCTTTTCCAACGAGCTTCGAGTCTTGCTAGGAGTCGGTCGATAGGCAGCTTGTCGACGATACCGGTTTCGTTATCGGCTAGGAATTTATAAGACGACGGGTGCGTGACGGAGGGCCAGCGGTATCGTCGTTAACGAGGTCTAATTGGAGTGGTCGGCAAAAACGGAAAATCGTGTGAAAGCGTGGGCGCGTTCACCGTTGGATTCTCGGTTCAAGAATCGAGCACGGTATTCTTACGTAAGAATACATACCTGCAAGAACTCTAAAATCCTCAAAGAACCTAAAAAAATCTGCAGTCTAATAATACCGGGACCATGAGAGACTCCAGTCTCAAGTGCTACTGCAAAATGTCTGTTACCACTCTACATATGACGTGAACGGGAGAATGGTAAACAAGGAAGAAACCGGAAAAGATCTGTCTTGATGAATGACGCGGAGAACCGGGAAGAGGTCAGAGGTTGGTTTAACTCGATGACCAGACCGCGGATTGTGATGCAAAATAGAAATTGTCTCGCAAATTACTAGTTGGAAGCTACACAGTAATTTCTTAGCAATTCCTGCTAGTAAGTTGAAAGTGGTAAAATTTTTAATCTACTCAGTCCAATGATGGCCAACACTGCTTCGACCAAAAATAACATTCCTCCGAAGAACGAGTCTGGCTCGCGATGACTGTGCGTGTCTCTTCGCGAAGACACTCTGTTCTGTTTCTTTTGGTTGAGATTGTTTTTTGTTGGTTGGTTGCGTGAGGGTACAGCGACATTTCGAATCGACCCGCAAGGATTTGACTGGTATGATGGGTTCGGCACGCGACAAAAGCGGGGTACGCGCCGCGCCACGCTCTCTCTGGTCGTATGACCATAAAATAAACGCTTCGGGGTGGCGCAGGCGGAGGCCAAACCTGGCAGCGCATAAACACACTTATATAACAGCAATTAAACTGCTTTTAAGGCCCATAAAACTGCAGTTTCAATAATCTCGGTGACAACACCGCTGCTCTGACCTGGCCTGTTCCGTACCCGGGCTTCCCAAGGTCGCCACCACCTTACCAGACCCACTACCCCTAGAAATGTTTGACCATTCAGTGCCCCATCAGTAGGTACTTTTTTCTGGAGGTGAAGAAACGAAGGAAAAACATTCTGACCTCGTTGAACTCGGGACATCTGGATGTTGTCGGGTGGCTAACCGGCTTCCAACCCCTATGTTTTATTGGATCGCATTTCCGTTTTCCAACGTCAAAATAATAGCTAGATCAGCTTAATCGTTTTAGAGTCCATTTAATTACCAACAGCAATGTCCTCAGAGAGACAGAGAAAATTAAATTTTGAAGGATCAAGAAAATCCCACCTCTACGATTTTAGCCCGATTTACTCCGAGCAACCTTGAAGAGCAATCCCGAGCAACTAGACCCAGAGCAATCGGTCCGTTTCATCAGGAGTCCTCCTTGAAAGGGCTGAGTAGCCGGCAGAACCCTGAAGAACATCAGCCCAGGTAGTTTCCGGGTCAGCAAGACGCGACCTTGCGAAATTTCGGCAGATAGTGTTCGGTGCTGTCGAGCAGTATCATCGGAAAAGGGGAATTCAGTTAGCCGAAAATATCGAACGACGTGGCACTCTTTTCGCGGGATGGTGTCTCGGATATACCTGCCGGGTGGAACGTCCGCATGGTAGGGAGACGGAATAGGTGTAAAATAGGGGTGTGTGTTCGAGGGTGGTGGGGGATGAAGAGGCGGGTGGAAACGAGCTTGAAGCCCAGGTGGGGGAGGCTGGAACGATGAAATGGGATAATACGGACGCTGCAGGACGCGGCAGCCATCATCGAATGCTAATGAGGGGTTGGCGGGCTTTTGGGGCGGAAGATTCAGTCCGTGCAGCAGCGTACCGACGCGCTACTACTGTGTGTGTGTTTCCAGAGGAACGGTCTGATTATAAATTATACATTATCTCGTGCTAGCCCCCGTGTACACACCGAAATCCAACTAGACATCCGCAGGCTACTCAGCCCCGACATCAAAATGCAGAACGTTCATGGGCCACGAGATAGATTAAACAGGCCCGGCTCAGGCATTATCACGGGGTGGCGAGGATCGACGGTACGACCCCACACGATCCTCGATCGTGTCGATCGGGCGATGTTTCATTGCGATGGCTGGATTAGGATCATTTTTGTGGCTCCCTACAGTGGAATTGTAATTGAACGCTTGTCGAGCCTGATAATTGCATGCAGGACCTAACCCGGGCCACAGTGACAAATGTATGTGTACAATAAATATTAAAATCTTCTTTCTATCCGAGAGTAATTTATTCGCAAAGAAAATTATTGTTTCTAGACGTTCTAATACAGGTTTTTAGGACGTCTTGTGCCAACCGGCGTTTTAGAAATAAGTGGCAGCTGACTTATTCGGGTTTGCAGGCTGTCGACTATTTTGTGCAGCATCGTGTAGCCAAACGGTAAACAGTCGCCACGTAAAGTAAATATAATTGCTTAGCCGGGCAACCGCAATCCACGTTTCAACGATTTCACAAATCCTGCCTCTCTTTCTCTCTCTTCTCGGCTCAGTGACTGTTTCTCGTGGCATCGTCCGAGGACTGCAAAGTTCCGCCGTTTGCACTTGGCCAATGCCTCAACGATAAGGTAAAAAGAACGAATTTCAGCCAGCAATTTGGAAGATTCGACCATTACCGTTTCTTTCCGCGCAGTCACAGAAGGTAAACGTTTCCAGGAACGACACAGCACGCCGGCGGGGGTTAATCAAAGGGTGGAGGAGCACGGAATACAGCTCCGTGAAACAGTCCTGAGTAAGCCAACAAGAATGCTCTCGGCTGCTCTGTCGCACTGTCGCCGGCAGATCGAACTGTTTATAAATTATACATTATCTCCGTGATAGCAGAGCGCACACAAAACCCGAGCTAGACGTTCGCTGGCCACTGAACTCTCTCTCTCTCTCTCTCTCTCTCTCTCTCTCTTTCTCTCTATTCCTCTGTTGTCGAGAAACCGGCGAACTGTCGACGTCAGGATGGCACCGGGGTGGCACCGAAATGACGACGAGTGAATTATCTAACCCGTTGCATTTCGATTTTTCCTACATCCCCGGCCAAATGCACCGTGACTGCGGAAAAGTATGTTGGACGGCAATTGCATGATTTTTGAGAAATTGCTGATGTTCGAACTACTGTCGTTTTGTAAAAAGAAGCACTACGGCGATAAATATTCACTCATTTTGTAGCTTGAAGTTTCCACTTTCGAGACTCATTATTCAATTTTTTCTGAAATTCCTTTGTATAATGTAGCAGATCGAGAACCGAGGACACGTTTTTAGACGATGGTGGTGCACTTAAAATTTTTTTTGAGACTGAATTTTTTTATCGTATTGAGGTTTGAGGTCTCGTTAGAAAGTGGAAGCGCCAACCCTCAAATTCGTCAAAAATTTCAGTGACCAAAATGATTGATTACCGTTTTTACAGATATTTGAATCTATAGCATTTTTTAGGAAGAAATGCAAAACTGCAGGCGTCGAACACAAATATTGAAATTAATAGCCTATGGGTTAAACAAATTGAGATGCTATTGGGCGTAGCTATTGCGTCAACGTCGCCATATCAATTCATCAAGTGAAATTGTGAGAGCGATAACTTGTAATGAATTATAGCCCATTGTTGTCGACTAACGTCGAATTAAATTGTAATCATTCATAAGTTTAGTACCACAGTGATTCATTGAGAGACATTAAAACATCAAACATAAAATGTGTCGTCGATTCCCTCCACCTGAACGTACGGTTAGAAAATGCTACTGTCCTTGACATTTCTCTCGTCTGCAGTAATAAAATCTACGAACAAGGATCTACAAAGGATCGCAATCCAGAGAACAAAGACTCTTAACTACAGGAAAGTGATGTGATACATTAATTATTGCCCGACAAAAGTTCTTGTTCCTTCAAACGACAAAAGAATAATGCCAGGGTTGCTGGAGTGGGATTTTAAAAAACTGATTGCCTGGCAAAAATTGTTGGACCCTGTTGGACGACGTTGCGAGGAAAGAAAACAGCTTCCGCTAACGGGGTAAGTTAATTGCCTCGCGGCAGCGTACGCTCCGTTGTTTAATACAAAATATAAGTTCGGTTGCTGCAAAATTTAGTCGCAGTCCAAACGTAGTCGGCGAGACGCAGCCGACCGCAGAGAAACGGTCTCGCGGAATAATATCCAACGGAGCCATCAGCAGGCCGCCGATCCCTGACCTCAAAATGCGCCACGTTCGCATACCAACTGCGACAGATTAGATACACACGTATCTTCTCTCCCCCGGTTTAATTCTGTGTTATAAAATGGATGCGTTTCTTTTCGAATTTTACGCTCGCGGAGCGCGTGCACACCGGCAACGCGTCGTATATTCCGACAGTGCCCGTTGACGAATAGAAACGGCGAATGACGCCTCCAGCACGATGTTTATTCCGCTGTCATATCGACCGAAAAGAACGAGTTAACTCGTCATATAAATTCATCCCCGCGGCCTTTTTATCCTCTTATTTATTCCCGTGTGCCTGACCCCGAAATTCCGAATAGGATTTCACAGGCGAATCACTTTTTTCCGGTTCCATTTCGTTTTCACTGCTGCCAGATGGATCTGCAGGTGAGATATTGTGTGGTGAGATATACAAATACCCTATTTTACTAGTTGCATACTGAATTTGCTTAACACACTTCGAGTTAGTTTTATCTACAAAACCGTGACGCGTGTTGCAAGAGTGGAATTCTATTTTGGAAAGATTCTAGAATTTCAGAAAATTGCAAAATTACGAAACAGACGCAATCTAGAGACAATAGAACGTTAGTCAGTTCGACGAGCATCGGTATAATTGTTGTATTGTGTGCCTGTCCATTTCAAATGACGCGTCACCTCAGTTCATAATTAAAATTTTCATGAATATTCATCAACGATTCTTCGTTTGTTACTCAAAAACCGTCTTCCTAAATTTTCTGGGACAAAGATGATGATGAATGTGTGGACGAATGATTCCAAAGACGATGCACTGTTGGATGTCTAAAATATTGTGCGATATTGCGCAACTTACTTAGCAATTTGCTGCAACTAAGTTATTGTTATATTATCCGAACAGCTAAGATTTTCTGGTTGGTTCGGATAGCGAGGGTTCCGCTGTATGTATACATAGAATTTTCTTTCGGTATAGAACCAAAGGCGATACGGGATACACTATCCGTTGGATCAGTGTTGGACTCCGAAGCCACCCAGTCGCCAATCCCGATCCCAACCTCGACGGTGTAGTACGTTCACGTACCAGCGATAGATTACGCCCATAGACACGGCGACGGATATTGCAGCCAGTGGAAGAGAAAGAATGACGCGCTTGAGTTGAATTCAAAGTGCTATTCTTGCATTACTTTATAGCGAACGCGACGGAGTGCCGCGGAATTTCAACCATCGATTCCTCCCTCGATAGAAGGAGACGTCCTACGCTCTAGCCAACAGAATCCCGCCACCCCATTTCATCCCTCGAATCCCTCAAAATTAAAAAGGATGTCCTGAAAAAAACCTCCCCAAAATCCACACCGACCGATTACGTTTAACGTTCAAAATCACATTCAAACATTCGGTATTCATTTATCATATTTTAAAGAAAAAACAAGGATTCTAATAACGAATTAATGATTGTAGAATAATATTTCACCGGTGTTCACGAATAATTAATTTAGTTTGAAGTCTATTTCGAATTTCACGCGATTTTACAAGGATGAGCCCGTTAACGTAAATAAAATGTATGTATAAAGGCTTTTGCAAGGCAAATGTAAATTGATCGGATCTGTCGTATTTCAAGCTAGCTTTCTCTTAACGGCTAATATTTTTTTCAAGTCTTGCACTAGCTTCGATTAATTTAGACGTGACGGTAACGTGACTAATGATGATACTTTAATCACCGGCCTCAATCAACTCCAGTTAAATTGAACAAAACGCTGCTCGAGCTTCTGTGCCACTTACTTTTATGAATTTCGACCAAGAGGACGCCGAATGAATTCACCTGACAATTACCCAATAACCAGCAGTATGAAATTTCGTAACTACTCGCATTCACTCGTAAACGAAAGCTAAACCGAATTAATTGAAAAGGGATTTTTAATAATAAGAAAAAGATAAAGTGATGGAAGTCCACAGTGGATCATAGTGTGACCATCTTCCGAAGACGAGCACAGTTGTTGACGAAGTGGCGACTCCCCGGCCGCGATTATCGATGCAAAACCGATCGAGGATAAAGAAGCAGAGTCGTGTGTGACGGCCGATGCATAATGCATCGAGCGTGGCCAGGGTCTAAGCGTTGATTCGCGTACATAACTTCAATTACAATTAGTCAAACATCCTGGAGGTCTCCTCGCGACACGTTCCCACAGGTATTTCGGCTGACGTACCTCGCACTCGCCGTGTGCATCTTCCTCAGTTTAATTTTCTCTCGAAACATATACAAATGAGAAACGAGAGACTATTCGATACGGCAACCGGAATCTGCTGGCTCTCTGTTTCGAAAACACTCTCCCCCGGATTTGTCTCCGTGATATCCGCTCCCGGTTCGACTCGAATTTAAAGCGGTGTTTCAGTCGAGGCTCCGCCGCCTGGGTGAGATTAAAGGCTAACGGGGGATGGCTTGTTGCCTCGAATAGCAGAACTTGTTCAAATTCGTGAACGTTCGAAGTTCTGGCTTCCGTCGAGGACATAGACAGTAGGGCATAGACACGAAGCTGCTCCGAAATGAGCGGCGAAATTGTACGCGCATGGCTACAGTTATGTGATAAGTAAAATGATTAACGACGGCGATAAACCACGTGCTGTAATTGTAAATTGTTTAGTCGTGCGATAGACGATAGCCGTGGCTGTTTGATCGAGATAAGCCCGGTGGTATCGTCAGAGAGGAACACAATCAATCGTTACTGTCAGCTGAATATAATTATTGATTGTAGAAAATGTTTATTTTGCGTAAAGATCCACCAGCTACCCCTACAAGATGATCGTCGTGTCTCGAACAGACGATTGTACGTCCAGAATGGTTTCTCAGCGAGCGCCCTAACCGTTCGCCTAACTGTTCCATTTGTACGAGCTCGGACTTCCTGCGGCGTAATCGGACGGCTCTTCTATTTGAAATTATGATCCGCTTCGTTGTAAACAAACCACATCGTGATAACTTCCCCCTCCACCCATCCCTCCTCCTCGTCGTGGTTTTAATTTCGCCTAATCGGGCATTTATCGCCGTCGCTATTACCCCCTGGAAAATAGGCCATATAAAAGATAGTCGCGGACGTAATTTGCGGGCGGCGAACACTATCACGACCGACGACAGGTGTGCGCACACGTCCCTCTTGCATGTGGAACTGACATAAATGAACAGGGGGGCACACGGTACACAAGGCAGAACACAAGGTGGGACACGAGGTGGCGCCTTGGCCACGTGTGTTTCCTCTCTCTCTCTCTCGCTCTATCTATCTGGAAGTGAACGAACCCCGTTGTGCCCTTGACTTTTCTTGACACAGTTCTTCGAGGCTTACGTCCGCGCAAGGACACACAGCTTTTTTACGCCGCAATGAACCCGCGAACGACGCCATCTTATAAAAGCGACAGCCCACGCTGCCTGCCTGCCTACCTGCTGCTAGATCATCGGGGGCCACGAGGAATTCACGCTCGAATTAGCTTTAAAGCGACTTATTCCGCGGCCGTGTCGCCCCGCGCGACCGTAAGGAGGGTTTAACGATGCACCGGCGCGATGCTTTTATCACCGAACTATTCGCGCTAACTTTTACGGGACCTTCTCTTTGGAACTCGGTTTTTAGACCGGGCGGCTGATGCACTGGAGACCTTGGCTGTTGCTGGAAGATTTCCCTCCTTAGCGTCGCGGGGATTCGTTCGGGAAGAAGAACTGAGCTCGGCAGGATCATCACAGGTCCAGGTTTGTTGTTAATAATGACTCGCTGTGTGTCTCTAAAGCGACGTTATCACAATGCATTGTGCGAAAGACAACAGCCAGTAACCAATCACGATAAAGACTAAAAGCTCCACTGTTTCCCCATGATTTACAGAGTCTCTAATTGGGCGACGCTAAAGAGAAAAGTTGTATTAACGAGAGAAGATTGCTCCTCTTATTGGCGTTGTTTTATAGTGCACGATTTGAAAGGTAGCAGCGAGATAACAGCGAGAAGCTAATGAAGTTAAAGGAAACAGCTTCCACTGCTTTCTAATGTTATACTTTATCTCTCGTATCGTGCGATGTCAGAGAGGAACACTGTATTAATGGAAGGAATACATTTCCGAAAGATTGCTCGTGTCGTTTGCATCACCCTGTAGCAGAGAATCAGAAAGTTAGCAGCGAGATAGCAGCGAGAAGCTAATGAAGCTAAAGATAATAGCTCCCACAGTTTCTTCGCGTCTCGCTTTAGCGATGTTACAGAGGAACGCTGCATTAATGAGAGGGATAGAATTCACGCCATCCTGAGGCACTCAATTTGAAAGATGATGGCAAAACAACAATATCTTCCACTGCGTCTTGACGTTTAGATGTCCAGATATCTAGACCAACGTCGACATCACGATCACACGAAAGAAAATCCCATCGAACCAAATCTACCTACTGAAAAAAGTCTGTGATAGGATTAGCGTTGATCCGAAGAATATGTGCAAGAAAATTCCGACCGTAATATTCAGCAGGCAAGGGTTACAGTGGCCTACCGGTTCCAGGACCCGGTCCGTGGCGAATCTGGTCGGCCATCTTGGCTTGCAGATCCTTTATTCGTGGTATCGCCTTGTCACCGTGATCTTTGTCTGCTTTCCAGTCCGGGACCGGGCCGGCGGAAATTTGAGCGACGGTTGTAATGGGAGTCGGGAAAAAGTGGCGACCGGCCTCGCATGATAACGGCTCGTGAATGAAAGCGACTCTTACGCGGTGGAAATATGGCTGCCATATGTGGCGGCGTGGCCGCACGCTTGGGAACAGATTCGTCCCCGCTCGCATATCCGAGACTCGTTTTACCTCCCTGACCACTTCCAGCCGACGATCCACCGCCGAGATTTACAAGCGAAGCCCGGCTATGCGTCGTGGATAACAGGAGTTTTTCACACTTTCAAGGACACTCCACGTGCCACCCCCGCCACATTATCGCCGACTCTCGGAGTACTCGGATAAATTATGGAACTGGATTAGAATTGTAAATCGAGGGAGGCCGTCACTTCTAAGCCACGTGCTATTGTCCCGTCGATTCCGCTCTTTCTTCGATTTTGTGGCTCGCGGAGACCCGAGAGTCTGTTCTCCCCGCGTCGATTTAAATGCCGCTCGCTGAAATACTACGCGACCACGAACACTGCGATTTGCATTTAAAGGACATTAGCCGGTTATTGATTGCGTAAAAGCCTTTCGTACGGAGTACTTCAATTATCGAGCGACCAACCTCGCTCAACCGTGCTAATTCGCTGTTAATCGCGTTTTTAGGGATGTTCAGTGGCAGTATCTCAGCTAATCTGCTTTTTAGGGATGTTTTAACGCAGCTAGTGCTCTTCTACGTATTACTCGAAATTTGTGTTGCTCGTGCGATTGGGTGGGTAGAAATTATTAACGTTGTTTCGCTCTTTTTAGGTCTTGCAGAGTGACTCTTTGCACTCGAAGCTACTTTGGAAGATTTTACGAATAAGAACATGTGAAATAAAGAGCATTTGCCGTGGTGCAAACAATATTTACATAAAACTGCTTTGCCAGCAGTCTTCTCTTTGCAATCACTCCATTACGAATGACTGGGACAGTAATTAGGGGCAGGCGACGTCTGCCAGCATCTAAAACGGCGTTCGTCGCGCTAACGGCGCGCATGAGCGCTGTAAAATTCACTCGTCTCCAACATCGACGCATCCGAAACAAAACGAACCAATAATCCAAGCATAGTTTCGGTAAAAACTGAACGGTCGCTGTGTAACAATAAGGTAATACTCACCGCACACGACTCTGTCGAAGGGGCTCATCCAATCTGCAAGCAAAAATAGAAAGAATCGTAATTAGAGAGAGTATGTTCACCGTCGAATCGATCCGATACGAATATTATCGAGCTCTTTAACCACCGGCCGTGAAACGCATGCAGGATAAACCGTCGAGGACACGAACAATGGCGGCCGGGTAGCCAAGCGGACGGAAAGAAAAATAGATGGCGGAGGATCGGGATAGAGACAACGAGTAAGAGAAAGGAGAGAGAGAATGAGAACGAGAGGAGGCGGGTGGAACGAGGGACAGTGGCGGGCGTGTGCAACGCGAAACTTATTCCAACGGGTACGCAATTAGAAAGTAGGAAATTCGCGGCAGCTCGACACGCAAAGCTCTCCCGCTGTAACTTCTCTCCGCCGCCGTTAGAAACGGGGATTAGACGAACGGATCGTGAACGTTCGAGCGTAACGGGCTTAATCCTTCCCTGCGACGTCGTCTTCCCTCGATTAAACAGAAATTCGTCGCCGGATTACCCTGGATCGGCAACCACGGACCGCGAGACAGTCAACGGTCACTACACTCGCGCCAAAAAATTCCTCCAGCCAACACAACGCGAAGTCTGGGTCTAAAGCTGGGTCCAGCAAATAAAGTGTTCCAAGCTCTTAATACGGCAGCTAAGGACTGTTCAATTATAATCGTCGTATCCAATAAAAATCGATTTGCTGTTGGGGAAACTAAGAATTATGATCGTCGTGTTTAATAAAAATTGATTTGAGAAACAGTTGGAGATTAGGGGTTCAGCTTCGGATAATGTTCTTTTTATGTTTATGGGAATCAAAGCGATCGTGCACGGGTCGCGAGGGACGGGCCCCGGCAAGTATGTAAGGCCCGTTCCAACGCGCGTCTTTATTCCCAGTTCTCGAACGAGTTCCAATTAACGACGTTATCCGACTATATTAGCCGATCGCGGACGTTATCCGACTATACACGCCGCATTTATCCCAATAAATCGTGCGACTGTTACAACACACCGTGTGTCGCGACTACCGCGACGCGTTGTGCTGGCTTCCCTCTACCCCTCTCTACTCTTCGCGGCTCGTAAAGTTATTCTTACGCACTCGTAAACCAGATAAGGACTTTATTGAATCGCGAATAGACACTTCTCGCGAACGTTGCCCGATAAGACGCCGCATCGCGACGCGACTCGACTCGACGCGACGCCCTAGAATAAAAAACTACGAGCCTGCGTCGCCTTCGACTACGAGAGTAAATTATGCTCGTAGATGGAAGGTAGAGCACGCGTGTTCAACCAGCTATTTATGGAGATAATTAGAGGATTCTATTAGTCGCGAATTATATTTTCTATTATACGAACGCGGAGGTATCTCCGAGCGGGTTTCGAGAAATGAGTATATTTATCATGAACGTTCAATGGGCGATCTCTAAATTATAATTGTTGCAATAAGATCAGAGAATGAACAGCTCTTACTTGGAATTCTCGATTATCAATTGGAAATACCGAATACTCGTTAAATCCGTCTACCAACTGGAACAAAACGCGACAACAACGATGTTTCTCCGTCAAATTCTTTCCCCTCGGTGCCGTTAGCCTAAGGCGAGCATTCTCGCGGAGACGAATGACAAAGCGTTTAGGCAAACGCAACCATAACCGCGCCGCGGGACAAGCCGGTTGGTCTACGATTTACGATAAACGTTAGAACGCATCCTCCATCCGTGGATCTAACTCTCCGCAAGGAGAGAGAGCGAGAGAGAGAAAGTAAAAAAAGACTCGATTGCGAAAGCACAGCGAATAAATACATTCTCGGGTACATTACGGCGAGGTGTTGATAGCGGAATGGGCTACGGAAAATAATTTGCATACCGGATGATTACAGCTTCATCGCAATATATCCGATCGACTCTCTCTGTCTCTCCCTCTCTTTACGCTCGCGCGCGAAAATCTGCGCGTGATTTCGAATCGGTTGAAATCCGGCGGACGTTAATTCGGGCGAAAATTTCTGCGTTCGAGATATACTCCGTGGCGGCACAACCAAGTCGCGGCCGATGAGATCGTTATAGTTCGAGCGAGTTATTGGCGGACGCGAGAAATCATGGCCGCGCCATAATCGTTACTGTCCACTCGACTCTTCCCATTGTCCCTGAAAACCTTCGCCGCCTTATTGCCATTTCGCTACGGAGCTGTTTGCCAGTCGACGATGAGCAAATGGGTCTACGCTGCACCGGATGTGCCGGGTTCGACCGCTGAAAACGCGCAGGTAGTCAAAAAACCCTCGAAGGTTTTCACCAAGTCCCAGTTCTCCTAGGACTACGGGTGCACAATTTTTTTCGTCAATTTCCACTGTTATTGAGGAAAATGTACTCGAGATTCGTTCTGTAATTTTTCGAATCGCGTTAAACGTGTCTTCGCTGTATAATTTTTGGCCACTGGATTGCGACTAGAAACTTTGTTTACATTCTTAAATGCGTTTCATATCCATAAAATGCACAAATCATAGACAATGGAATTATTATGTGGAATTATATTATTATAATGGAATCATACACAAAGGGTTAAATCTTGAATAACGGGAAAAGAAATCAGCAATAAACGAGTGTGGAGCTGAATAGCAATCAAGAGATAAACAAATTGGATTTCTAACGTCCGTATCATAAATTGATATGCCTCTCGATCCCGTTACAGGAAATCGAGTTTCCACGGGGTAGAAAGACTGTTAAATATCTAGAAGGGGTTTCGAACTCGCTGCAAGCTCACACAACTATAACCGTTTGAGAACGTACTTATCCAAGGGACCATAATCGCTCGCGCATAATTCACGGTATCGAAAACTGCGACGATTAAGAAATCTATCGCGATATCGCAATAACACGATGCAGTATGGGAGTTAATTAAGATAGTCGTGCCACCGATAGAAATCGCGAAACGCCGCGCCGGTCGGTGTCCATATTCGCGAAAGCCCACCGGCAACGACATGAAAAGAAATGCGTCAAGAGATATGCTCAAGTGCGCGCACATATTCGAGTTCCATTTTCCCGGTGGAAGGAAGCCGGGGGCGACCACTGACTAACCACATCTCACACTTTCGACTTATTTTTTCGTTTAGGATGCGCATCCATTCTGCTCGATTCCCGCCGGGAAAAAACTTTCCAGGATTTCCACGATCATCCGCGAGGTAAATTCTCGGTTAACCGACTCGATTTCACTGAAAAACTCATCTCCCGATTCGCGTCCGTGAATCTTATGCTCGTGGATCAAAGATTTCCATTATCATCTTATTCGGAGAATCGCCTGCCGGGAGGAAGAAGATGTTTACTGTTCGCCGTGTGATAAATATGCATTTACGCGCGACAGTTGCATTAGCGGCTGTAGCCTGTTCACCGAGCTTGTGAATCATCGGTAATTTATTTCTCTGTTCGATTTTCTCGGGAACAAAAAAACTATTTCTCCGAATCTGAAATTGCGTCGGCATCGGCCAACGATGTACCTGCTACAAATTCGTGAGGTGTACAATACCATGGGATGCTCATTTAAACAACCAAAAATTATCGAAAACTGATCTAGACACGATCTCCCAGCATCCACGAGAGGCTACAGAGTAAAAATCTCGGCCTCTAAATCTCCGCAGAACCCTCGGAATTCCTGAGCGTTGCAATAAAAATACCCGGTCAGCTCAGGTACACCCGATCGGTTGTCGCGAATTATTTTCGTAGATTTTATTTTCGCGCTGAGGAGAGCCTTGGACGCGGTTCTTTTCATTAAATCCTCGGCTGCGGCGAAAGTCCGCGTCGCGGAATTTATCTCGGGGAAACAATGGCGGTCTCCTCTTTTAAAAATACAGCTCTCGTCGAGCGCGGACTTCTCTCCGTCCTTAAATACACGTCGTCTGCGAACACGCCGTCGGCCACTTTGTCCGAGCTAATACGCTCGGCGGACAAAGCCGGCCGCACGCGGAATACATTATGCGGAACACGAAGAAATAGCTGCTCGAGGGGAAAAGCACGCTATTGTTCGCGTAAATTCAAAATGGAGGGCTCCGAGACGCGCATTCCAATCGCCCGCGGCCTGTGTACCGAGCTTGTCGAGCACACTGCTCGCGCGAATTAACACGCCGACTGCCAGATCAACGTCCAAGAAATCACCGGCCAACTTCCTCAAGCTGAGGAAGTCGAACTTGCCGTTAACAGCCGCGGAAATTTATCGTCGTCGCTTGTCGAGAGCTCTTTCAGATCTTTGGATAAGCGACGCAGCTTGCCGGATCAATGTCCAAGAGTTAGGCTCTATTTTCCTCATGCTTTGATCGTTTTTCTAGGAATAGTCTGCCTTATCCCAAGCCCAGGGATTAATTACGGATGTGTGAGGGAGATTTTAGAGCGGATTATCTAGTCTACGGAATCTTTTCGGGTTTGAATTATTTTCTTTTTATGGAGAATAGACGCTCAAAGGTGAGCACGCGCTAGATAGACTGGGAGCTTCACGCATTTATAGCCTGTAGAAATTTTTGAAGGAATGTACAGTGAAAGCTTCTTTACCAACGAAAGCTCCGACGGAGGAAAGAATCTATTTTAATTGAGGCCTAGGCAGACTAACCCCAGCCTCCGCTTCTACAAGCTCTCATCGAGTTTTGCTGAAGATTTAGAGTCCCATTTCTGACAAAAAAATGTGTCATCAGAATCTAGTACGAAGCGTTAAATTAGTGATTTCCGAATGTTTAAAATTTCGGGCGATCAATTTTATATTTCAGCTAGTTTATTAGACTGTTCAGTTTTCAATCATCGAAAACAAGAATAATGTTGCCCGCGAGCGAGGATTTATAGCAGACTTAATCGCGAGAACTAGATAGCGGATGTTTATGAAAACTCGAATTAAATCGAGCACTTTTATAAAGACGCAAATTAAATACACGTTCATTTTCACGATAAAGAGCCTCGTTACGCTAAAGAATTTGAGAAAATCTGCAATGTATTCGACTAAACTGCACATTAAGCTGATTTTTATGCGTTCTCGTGATAGAACTTCACGGAATCCGGTGTTTATAGTACGGAAAGATGATGTATGGAGGAAACTCTAATCACCGTGCTCGTTACAATATACTATAGACGAAAACTAACAAGCTGGTGTATAAAAAGGCGCTAAATAATCGAATTTGCTTGCGCGTCTCGAAATTTCTATTATACGTAACCCTTCTAGTGCAATAATTTTTTAAATTTAGGATGCGCGAATACGGTTCAACCGTGGAATCCTCAGACTAATTAGTCATGAAAATATTCGGGCGTCTTAAATGCTATGGAAATTTCGCGAGGAATTCTGCTACGAGAAAGTAAACGTTAATATGGAGCCAGTATCAAATGAATATTTAGCAGCTTGCTCTGTCTCCGATAGCATCTTCCGTCGATCAGCACGTTCAGAATGGTTACGTTCATTAACTGTTTTTCTGTTTTCGCAAAAACCTGCACGCCACGCGGAATCGTTAAATGTTACATACGCGGCGCATACTTCTCCCACGCTTTCTGCGCGATTGTAATAATAGATCCTGGTGTGTTCGCCACGTTGGCACTGCCTTCGATGACACTTTCCCTCCATTTTGCATAACTCTTACTCTAATTTTTAAATACAACTTCAAATTGCAATTGAAATTCAAATCCTACACCAAAATTTCCGCGCTAAAATCGCGCAAACATTGGCAATTTTTGAAAACTACGTCGTTAACTCTTTTTCAGAAATTATAGCACCATATAAATAGACAGGCTAACTACTGATAACAATGACAATGTTGAATATATTTAGAATTTACACGGTTTCCGTGGTAACATGTGCTCAAATAAAGAAATGTGTGTGGTCATTGTTGCAGTTCTACAATGATTGTAAACTAAAATAAATAAACACGATGATTCGGCTAGCGGTGGTTGGTTTACTATTAAAATCTTGCTGTGTGTAAACAATGATCCGTAAAAATCCTGCATTCATTAACACGTTCGCTGCCATCGTTATACAGTGTGACAACCACACACGTTATGCATATCATTATTTAATATCATAACACGTTGCACGGTGTTCGAAGAATTTATAACTTGCCGTGGCAATATTTCGTGGCATTTAACAGTAAAAGCGTCTGGCATGCATCTGAAAAATAACGCGACTGAATTTATTTAGGTTTCGTGCGATTTTTATGTGCTTGAATGAACAAACGAAGTCTAACCCCTTTTACACTTGTAACGAAGGTTGTAAACTAATTCAATTATTTGACCATTGGGAAAAATAAAGGGAAATACAATAAATATCTGAACTGAAAAAATATATTCCACACGTTTCTTCAGATCTCGTGTAACTTTTACCACACAACGATTGAATAAAAAGAAATACATTGAAACATTGAATCAGCGGTTTGGTTCGAATAATTTTAAACTAAAGAATGGCGAAATGGACCATTTGGTCAGAGACACGTTCAGCGGATTCCAATCGGAGCAATGGAGTCCCTAAGATGGCCGGTTACTTTACGATCGACTGTGCCACGCGAGAAGCGTTTATTTTCGAATGGCGGGCGCGCGACGGATGTTTACAACGAATCATTTCAAATAAACCCGCGGACGTTTTCGCCGATGGACGCCCCAGCGATCGGTGTTATCTGTCGAGGTACCAGCCCGTCGGTCGGAATTAATACCAGACTGATTAACTTTGAGGGGGAACTATCAAGGCTAATAATCGTGGGCCGTCTTCTCGCTTCGCCATTTCAGTGCCGTGACTTTTCTCGTGATTAATGACGCCGATATTAATTAAACCGGCGCTTTAACTGGCAGTCTAGAATCCGCTCGCCGATAACGGACAACGCGCCGCGTGGAATTCTTTAACGAATCTAGCATACGAACCGATCCGTTCATCCGAGGAACTGGTAATTTATTGTTAACTGCTGTCCGGCTATAATTAAATCGCAAATCGTTCGTATACGAAACAGAAGAGGAATCGCTCCGGAGGAATCGTTTTCGACAATGTTCAGTGATTTCGGAGCGGAATCTGTTTTTCCCTCTCCAGCGGCGGCCCCCCACCCCCCAGACGAAAGAATAACCATAAACACGTGTGTCGTAGGTCAGTTTCGATCCACCGTGGCCATCCAAATGTTCCCAGCTGCTTAACCGCGGAATATTTCCACGTTTTTCTTGGTCGGACCATCGTAAACCGATGGAGTCCCGGTTAATCTGCTTTGTGACGCGTGGAGGAGCTCGCCGAAGGGAATCCGCGTGTAAATAAGGGCTGGGATGGTGATCAAACTGCGGCGATAATAAATCCGCACGGGGGTCAAGCCCGCAATTTATCGTCGCGTTAATTTATTGACGGAAATTGCGTTGGAACGACGAATTATTTGCTAGCGACTCTCATGCGACAATTGGACACTGTACTGTTAATTACCTCTAATTAATTCAGAGTCTTCGAAATACAACAACGATGGAAAATAATTTATATTCTTTCAAAATCAGAGTACAATGATTGCAATGCAATTAGATTGCTATTGTACGTGTTAGTTTTCAACGAAATGTTCAAAACAGTCGAGCTTTGCGTCCTGAAGCTTGACGCCTCCGCGTCCGTCGGACTACGAAGACTCGCGAAGTTCGAGTCGCTAGGTTTCGGCGAGGCTAATTCTGACGCTGTTCGATTATGTATGGCAAATTAAAATGACACGATCTGCTGCGTATCGCGGCGCGATTCATCACCAAGCTTATCAGCCGTGATGCATCTTCCGCGCGGAAACGCAAGCGGACCGTTTAACAGCCATTGTAATCGCGATACACGCGGTTTAATGCCCGACCCCTACGTTCTACGGGAGAGCTTGCTATTAAACGACACTCGAGGCGAGTTTAATGCCTTCGGAATTCCACTCTACTCGATCGGTGAAAAGTTAGGCTGCTCGGGGACCATGCGAGGCCGAAAACGGAAGCGACGGGACGGTGAGATCGAGAAGGATCTCTTTTGGTCGAGCGAACGAGTTGCTCCTGCAAACTGGAATCATGCTTGCTGGATTAGGAAGTCGGGGATGTTGAGGTTCTTGGGATTGAACTGTCTTTGGAGGTTGTTGCGGCTACCTTGATCTAGAAATTCATTGATCTTGCTCCGAAATGGTAGTTTGTTGTCGGAAGGATTGGATAGAATCATGCTTGCTAGGTGGGGCAGTCGAGGTAGTTGAGATTGTTATGACCGTTGAGAACTGTGCCTTTGGCAGACTGTCTACCTCGATCTAGAGATTCATGGATCTCGCTCCGAAAAGATGGTTCACGCTAGAACAATCGGATGATAGGTTGAATTGCTTGCAGAAATAGCCGTTCGCGATTGTTATACGAATGTGGTCCGTTTCGAACAGTGGAAACGATGTTGCAACGGTTATGGAGAAGAGGGTTCTGGCTTATGTCCGTTCCGGTTCGAGGAACTGTTGATACAGCAGTTGCATGCTGGTTTCATAAAGGTTAGCGACGATGGTCTTTCGGTTCGAGAGTTTCTGTAAGGATATTCACCTTTGCGTGCCGAAAGACTTACGGAGATGAAGACGAAGATTGTAATGATAAACACACACCCTATGGGAACACAATGGCTGTAGAACCCTCTACAAAATAAACATTGCAAGAGCGTTTTCAAATTGTCTGGCTGACAAATGAATATTGGCTAATTACTGTTGCATATAATGCCTGTTCCTGGAGTATGATTTCATGAAAACTGCTAGGAGCTGTACGTCAAAGATTTATGGTGAAAAGAATAACAACAAAGTCGAGAATGGGCATTACAACGGCCAGCATTTGGCCAATATTCATTTGTCAATCACGAGACGAGAATTGGATGTCTGTTCATTCTAACGGTTGAAATTTGTGTGATCTTTAGCAGGATAGCAAGCAGATGAAACTCTTAAGCTCCCACGGATGTTTCGACGACGTTTGGGACGTACCAGCTCTCTCTGAAGAATACTTGGACGACAGAGGAAATAAGGATTGGATTAAGAACGCATTGATCGGCATGCAAGAGAGCAAAGACTAAGACGAACATGGACTTACCGGTGATAGACATCCAGGGGTATCGAGGTATGTCCGAGATGCCGGGTTGGCCGGTGGTGGGTTGTTGGCAGGAGGTCAGCGGATCGACGACGGCGGATGCGGCTGCAGCCTGATGATAGAACTGCGCTGCGGCGGCCATCGATGCGGAAGCCGCGGAGACCGCGGAGGACGCGGAAGCCGAGGACACGAGGCTGCCCGGCGTGGCGCCGTTTTGATGGTGGTGTCCGAGGGTGTAGTTGACCATGGGATCGGCGGACGAGGGTGCGACGTTCCCGGTGAGGCTGGCGGTGTATCTGCAGGACTTATCGCCGGCGGTGGCCGCGTCAACGGCCGCGGCCGCGGCCAACGCGGCGCTCGACGCCGCGGTGGACCCGAAGCCCGGCACCATGCTGGACGTGGCGCCGAAGGCCGCAGCCGCGACCGCCTGCTGCTGCTGATGATGATGATGCGCCGCAGCCGCCGACACGTACGGATACATGCTGGAGGTGGTGCGTGCCGCCGGTGACGTTGACGCGGAGCTGCCGGAGTGCTGGGGGCTCGACCCAGTCGGGCTCGGTGAGTTGTGTTGTTGCGCGTAATTCACCGCCGCGGCCGCAACTGCAGCCGCGGATAAACTCGACTCTAGACTGGCGGTAGCCGGGCTGCTGGTGCACGCCTGGATCGTGCCTGGGTTCGCGCTCGAGAACAACTGCTGATGATGAAACTGCTGATGGTACTTCGGTAGCATACTATCGATTATGAATTTCGAACTCATATCGGCTGCACCTGCTGGCCGGTCC